>JAOUZG010038029.1:4429717-4442107 GCA_026289955.1 Argiope argentata | reverse complement strand
TCATCCAATACAAGTTCAGAAAAATGTGTTTGAATTTGAATGGATGAATAAAATATATTTTATTAACAATTGAAAATTTGAACAGGATATATAAATATATAGAGAGAGTGTGTGTGTGTGAACTAAAAGTAGGAATTGAAAAAAGCAGCTGGAGTGTCTAGGTACCTGAGATTAATTTATATTCTCGCCTGTAGTTGAGTATCAAAAATGTCCCAAATTGTAAAAATCTAAATAATATATATGATAAAATAAATCTACTAATCAACAGTTAATATTAATACATTTTAATAAGTGTACGTTAGTTTACCTCTGAAGCAAATGTGTGAATGAAAAATATCTGAGAAATGTTGATTAATTTATTTTAGGAAAATACAAAAGAAAGGATCGATTAAATTTCTAATAAACCACTAGACACAAATTTCGAATATTAATCGTTCTCATTTGTTAAAAACTCTTACCAAGAGTAACACTGGTAGAGCTATGTACTACACGCGACCGCCTTGATGTTGCTCGCTGTTCTTAATATCAGACGATGTCGTAAGATCACGTAAAAATATTGTACAGGATGTACTAATCTTAAGATTGTACTAATAAGGAATGTTTCCTTTAGAGGGCGTTCACTTTAAGTTTTCTTTTAACGCGATTCCTGGTAAGCAAATGCATTTGGACTAAGAAATGAATTCATAACATAGAATTCGAGGAGTTCTGTGTATGACCAAACTTCCCTATATAAGTCCCCCTCGCATTTCTCGTTTCTGGGTTGACTCGCCACACTAGACATTCGTTTCTTGAAAAAAGAGACAACTTTGCTCCAGATAGACAGGCCCTTACAATTTTGCCTCGTTGAAAATCAGCGAGGTCTGATATTTTAAGCTTTTGAGAAAAAAAAATCCAAGAATTATAGAACTTCAATAAAGATAACATATACTACCAGAGTATATACATAGCTAATTACAAAAAAAACTGGTGGCTATTATAATGTCACTTTTAATCACATTATTTTGATACCCACCGGTATATGTAATTGTCTACATCTTGTTTCTAAGTCGAAGTCAATTTTACTTTTGAACAAGTGATTTAATACCTTTTCAAGTTAAATCCCCCCATATACTTCATATATTGTTCTTAAAATAAAATAAATAAAGCTATTAGCCCATTTGCATTGAATTTGGAATAAAGTAATCTTTTCCGATAAAAACAGCAGCCATTTTTATAATGAATATCTATATTGTGATAATGCCACTAAGCATTTGGGTTACAGAAATCAAGACATATTTTCAAAGTTAAACAATATTATATTTTTATGTTTTATATTCTTTTATACTCGGAATAAAGGAAAATAGTCATGATTAAGATTTTATTTTTAATAATCTTGGGCTTAACTAAAATGTGAGATTATTTAAAATGGGGTCTTTTGGCAAATAGAGCTGTTTTTAAAGAGTTTTCTCAGACAATAAAATACTTCTCACCTCTCTAATATTATTAAAATCTATTTTTTGGAGTGATAATAGTTTTAAGAACTAGAGTTAATAAAATAAAATCTATATAAATGTTCAGATTTTGTTGAATATTTTCCATTATTGACATTAATATCATGAATTTAATTTTAAAAAATTCAAATACTTTAAAATTCTTGCTATTATTTGAAACGTTTGAAAGAACATAGCATTCAAAACTTTTCGGAAATTCCAAAAAAGTAAATAAAAAGATTTGCTACTTCCTCAAACTTTTTAAATTCAAGCTTACAACTTATTCAACGCTAACATATACATTTTTTCTCATTGTATTGCTGTTATTTTGAATTCTGATTCTTACATTCATTGTTAGATTTAAAATAAAATGGAGAAGAATAAATAGTGAAGTGGGTAAAGGCCAATGCTTTGAATTTTATTTCCTTAGCACAGACCATTATTGAGTTACAATAGATTTTATGTTGCTATAGGATTTTTTTCTATATTATTTCAAAATTGAATGTCAATTTAACAATTATTTAGATACTTTTAGTGCAAATTCTATAGCATTTTGTATTTGAATTGTAAGTACTTTAGAGGAAAAAAGAAATTTTTTGGAGGATTTAACATTGTTAGTAAAACTCTATGTCCCAATTCCTTGTTCTTTGCCAAGACATACTAAATTTGTATTTTTATTATTTCAGTTAAAACAAGATCCTGTCGGATGCTTTTTTTTATTTTCAGAATGCTCTTTTAATCAAATAAACTGACTGAAAATAAAATCTTTAAAATCATTGAACCTCTTTGTTCAAGCGAATGACAGAAAGCAATTTCAAACAAAATCCCCAAAGCACCTCGAAATTACTTTCGAATTGCCAAGCCCTTTAATTTTGAAAAGCGTTTCCAATTGTATTAAGAGAACTTTTAAAAGGGGCGTTAAACGTTTTCACAACAACATTTCGTGAAATGAAAGAAGAAAAAATCAGAAATATAATGATATATTGTTTTTTATTAATTTTATTTCTTTTTCTTTTTTTAACGCATTTAAGATAGTTTGGCATAAACTCATTGCTACCCTCAAAGTATTTTTTTATTGAATATTTAGTAAGTCCATGCACCACTGAGTATCACAAGCGGCTTAAAGAAGTAGACAACACATTACATAAAGACATCACAGAATAGCTACCCAAGCATCACATTTGCTTGCACAGCACCTTTTTACATTGAGAGAAGAAATTAAGCTACAATGGTTTGACAGATGGTATATGTCCAAAAAAGGAAGAGTAACTTACGATTTTATTCTTAATCCAGAAATAAAAAATAAGAAGATACCGGCCATTGATAATCCAAATTATATCAGGACACGGAAGATTCCCTGCATATTTCCAAAGATTTGGAAGAATGCAGGAAAATAAATGCATTTGTGGAGGTGTCGGTACTGCTTACCACTATTTAAAGAAATGTACAGAAATCTCCGATCATAGAAAACATCTGCAAGTTGAAAATAATGACTTGAGTTCAGTTCTGATGGTTCCAAGTAATCTTAGGACTCTGAAGGACACGATGTCTAAAATAGTCAGTTTTTTCACAACTATTTGAAAGTTTGTAGAGGAGGAAGTGGTCAGTTTATGACAACTTTGGGGTCAAGTATCTTGAAGAGAATATCAGTTTGACAGATTCAATCAATGTAAGGATGGACATTGCTACAGTCCACAGTTGACCAGAACAAATCCTGTCGATACCGCAACGTTCAGTGGTGGCGGGGTGTTCGACTGTACAGAAGCCCCTTTTTACATGGGGAAATATTCAAATAGATCACAGATAGAAAAGAAAAAGAACAACCATGCCCGAACCAGCACTCGAATCCAGGACTCCCAGAGCACTGGAAAGACGTGTTACAACTGTACCAGGACATTGACACTCATAATATTAAAATACTTTTATCAATTTATAACGAAATCGAATCATGGAATGCCTTTCTAATCAAATGTCTAAAAATGTAAAATAGTCACAATCTTGAAAAAGCTAATCAATGCTGTAAAATATTGTAGCCTACTATAAAGCCTGGTTAATGTTAATGATTATGAAAACCAAAATTTAAGGCGCTGTGAAGAAAATTGGGGACATTCTGCAAAAATATGTAAATGAAACATAGAATAGTTACAAATTGAGCAAAATGATGCTGATTGCCTCAATAAACTGATTTTTCTGTGGAAATCGGGTGCAACCAATCCGCAACCAATTAAAATCCATGTTTCTGCTTGGTAATGAAGGTATGAAACTAAGTATTGTAGAAACTATATCCTGAGAGATAAGAGAGATCCATGCCTGGAATATGAAATAAAGTGTTATATGGCAATTTTTTGTGGGGAACAATGAATAACTTTATTGGCAATATACTTTAGGATTAGTTTTCATTTTTTTAGATAAATGTTCTGCAATACAACTTCTGCTTTTTCTATTTCATCTACTTTCAAGGGCACAATCTTGTAAAAAAATAACTTACGAAATCAACATTTAATATGTCCCATTTAATGAATATTGAATCTAAAAAGTCAAAAGCAATCGATTTCATTTTTGGCTCTTCATTAGATTTACTGGAACAAAACAAGAAGAAATAAAATGTGTGCAATCAAAAAAATATTATTATTTTCAACAAAAATGAAATTAAATTACGTATTTTACTCTATTAACTGCACTTAATTATATTAAATTTTAACTTTATTAATTATACTTTTTATATTTTACTTTAAAATAACATATATTTTTTAATTACAATATTTTATTATTATTTCATAGGCACGATTTCAATATAGCTTTAGTGAATTGGCATAAATTAGCCATGCTTAATGCGCATGGATAAATCATATAGTTATTTGCAACTGCTAGCTTTTACTTTTAAAAAATGCTCTAAGACTTTTGACATACATAAATTGTATTTTAGACATACAAAAATATAATATAAAAAATATATCATGCAAAAATACTAAATGTAGTCAATGTGCAAAATTGCAAAGTTATTCTGACTAAAAATATGATAAGATATGATAAACAAAAAATCGGAGTTACAATGTCAGCAATTTATTTCATATAAGCTGAAAAAAGGCGTGGAAATGGTATTTATATCGGAATATACTTCTATCTCACGATGTACTATTTACTTAATTGCTCCCGATGGAAGGGAAGAAGCCTGATAACCAACAATCAACAATCGTTATGGTTATTATACCATCTCACGGATGCTTTGAAATTGTATGCCATATATGCATATACCACCCTGGAACACCACAATTACATAAACAAGATGACTGCCTTATTTTTTATTAATTTGTATGATTTGGTATTGATTGGTATGATTTGGTATTATTAATTTGTTTGATTCTATTTTACCTCGGGTCTCAATAGTGGAAGGATTATGAAATATATAAAGGTTAGTGTATAGGTTAATGATAGCCAAGTTAAGGGTCATAATTCCCTTGTTACTATAGGCTTACTATACATATAATATAACATTTAAATACTTATAGCGGCTCGATTGAGTCAAAATGACACTTTAGTGTATACAGTCGATGATATACTAATTTGAAAAATTGATGGAAAAATTGCGGGTTTTTTTTTTTCATCATTATTTCTGCAATTATTCATATTTATTCTTTAGAAATAATTTGGTTGAAATTAAAGATTTCACCATTTCTATTTATATAAAATATTTAAGAGCAAAATCATCGAATTATGAAAGATTGCATTTTCGAATTTCCCAATGACTTACATTTGAGTGTGATTCCATTTTTTATCTATTTGACGCACTAGAATGCACTTTGCAATTTTGATCAGAAGCGAGTTTTCTTTAAACAGTCAATAAACTCAGTCCATTTCTAAGTTTCAACTTCTTACCAGCAGGAAGGCGTTTGAATATACTTTGAATCCCTTGCACAGACACCAGTGCGTAGATTATCTTCCTTGTGGGGGGGGGGGGGAATAGTGGGACCAATAGGACCGAACTCGCAACTTTAGGGTTTATAGCATAGTAACATACTCTCCTACCAGTGAATCGAATAATACATTTGCACCAAGCATATGGCGAGCGTGTATAAGTTGTTGGTGGTGATGTTGGCCGGTGTTCCTAATGCGTCTGATGATTTTTGTTGCCGGTAGAGGGTGCCACAACAGCTGTGCGAAGTTTGAGGCTCATCGTTGAGGATAATTTGTAGAACCGATCTCGCAATGTTAGGGTTTGTAGCCGAGTAGCATATCCAATAGACAAAAGTGACATTCATATTCAGTGGGCGTTATAGGGCTTATGGGGCTTTCACTGCAGTTGAAATCAGATCTAAAATGTGTTAATACTCCAAAGATTTATCAGGACGCTCTCTTGGTCCACAAGTCATGTTAATGCAGACTTAGAATGAGAATGCTATAAAAACGAGAATTGAAAATATTAGGAAATCAATAAAAGTTTTCGATAAGTTTTTGGTCAGTTTATGATAGTATCCCTTATATGTGTATTTGGAGTCTTTAAAAGTTTTCTCAGAACTTTTCATGATTTTGACATGAAAATCATATCCCTTTCGATGTAAAAATAATGTTTAAATTATTTTTATTTCGAAGTTTTATATATCTTACCACAAAGAGTTTTCAATTTAGAAAAGTTTGATTTCAGTAAAACATTTCCGGATATTTTATTGGTTTAGGGGGAAAATGTAATAAACAATTTCCTTAACACTTTCAAAAAAATTTTTCTTTATGACTCATTATATAATGATATTCTTTTTTCTCTATTTTGATTATGACTGAAAATTTTGGAAAAGTACCATTTGTTATAAAGCCAAATTTTGCTTGGAGATTTTTTTATAAATATTGATAAAAGGAATTATTTTTTTAAAAAAAAGTTATATTACTTATTATAACTTCAAATGCTTAGTTACTGTTGAACTCGTAAACTAAGGTTTCTAAATTATGATTATGAGACATAAAAAGGTTCATTATGTTCTAAGATCCTTCAATATTTTCGTTCTTTTTATAATGTATGCATAAGATCTATAATGCATGCAAAATGTATAATGTATACAAATGTATGAAAAATGTATAATGTATACAAATGTATGAAAAATGTATAATGTATACAAATGTATGAAAAATGTATAATGTATACAAATGTATAAAAATGTATAATGTATACAAAACATATATAACACATAATTTTGTTTACCTGTTCAATTTCTTTTATGATAATCCAAATTACCATTTAAATATCCCTTGATAGGTGGAGAAAAAGAAACAAGAATTTTTATTTCTAAAAATTAAAGTAATAGTTAAAAATTTATAATATTAAAAAACTTATTAAACAATATTTTGACTATTAGTAGCATTTACTCACTCTTTGCATATAATGAAGTTCCCTATCCCAAAACTGGGAATCTTTCAGTTCTTCTCTAATCAGATCATAAAGTTCTTCAAGTTTTACAAAATGTGAAAATTTAATAAAAATGTTAGTCAAGCTATTGTAGGATAATACAGTAGCTTCATAAAGAAAGGCGGCAAATATTTTAATCGCAATCTGGGGAAATGTTAAAATGTTTCCTTGAATTTGTCGTCAAAATAAAAGGTTGAAGGTTTAAGTGTTTGTTTGAGTTCCTAATAAAGATTTTAAATTTTTCGTTAAAGCATATATATTATAAATTATTTTGATTCTGAAGGTTAAGATGACTAATAAAAAAGTTTAAAAGTTTTTAATTTTACGTTGAAATTTTTTTTATTTTAACTCGAATTAAATTTTACTCTGAGATATATTTCAGAATGGTAGACATATAGTTTTGATGTTTTGTTTAAGGAATAATTATAAAACATAATATTTTATGTCTATTTATAATTTTTAAACATAAAAATTTGAAATTTAGAATGAAAAACCTTGGAATCAGATCCGTAACTTCAATTTATGTATAACAATAAACAATGAAATGCGATAGATGCTATAATAATTTCTTTATTTTACATTTTTGTGGATGTGCTTGAAATTTTAATCTGAAACAAGCCACGGCATTGCATCTCAGTTCAAAGTCAATCATTATAATAAATTAATCTGTTAGATTGAAAATAGAAAGTCCCGGATTAGTTATGCTCCATGCATTATTCAGATTCGCTTCTAAAAGCTGGCTAATGATATCTAATGGTATAAATAATGAGCCCAAAATAATCGGTTACTTTGGGGATCAAAATAACAGCTGTACAAATGAATAATCGCTTCATTAATGATAGAATTTTTCCCATAATTTATCTGCTTATTCGTACAGAAAACAAAACAAGCACGAGATAATTAAGAAAATATGCTATCTACCACTCAATCCTCAGTTCCATTTCCTTAATGCCTTGAAATATCTTTTTAATCATAAATCACGCGAAAAGAGCTCATAAAAATGTAATAATTATTATTGGAAAAGATACATGAATGCCATTATTTATGTAGTTCGAGCATCTCTCTTATTGGAACCGAGCTTATTAATCCCGAACGTGACAAGAAATGATGGCCCATAGTTCGAAGTCACAGAATATCGCCTTGTAGGAAACTAAAGAATTTAATTTTCACCTTTAGGAAACAGAATGTTCTTGTTAAGAATTAGTGCTAAAATTTCAATGGTGAATGAATGGGTAAGCGTACGCTTGTGAATAGCAAGTATACAAATTACTTGTTATTTCCTACTAATTGTTTTATCGGTTAAACAAAATGTAAGACATATAGAACGTGTTAGAAAATGTTGGCATTAAGGTTCTAAATTCCAAATCTTTTTGTCCCTCGTACTTCATTCTAAAATGATGCAAAGCATTTTGAACCATTTCAGCAATTTGTGAATAATTAGTTTTCGGTAAATCACTTCACTTGACATCAAATATATAGTTGTATCGTATTTGGCATTTAAGACGATAACCATAGCTATTATGCAAATATTAGAATTAAAAGATAATATAAATACGTATCATTATCATTACGATGGTTCTCGGGTGCTATAATGACCGTCTATATACTTACAAGTTTTTTCTTTCATTTTACCAGTAAATAATTTATGTTTTTTTTTATTTCCTCTTAATAACTGTTTGGTTTTAATCTTTAATTTGTCGAACCCAATCTTTGGACACTTTTATCGGTCACCATTCCACTGCAGTCCTTCTAATGACAAACGGCTAAATTCCTAGCCTTTATGTAATTTAACAGAACGAATGATTTTTTTACTTGTATAACAATTAAATTTGTTTTGAAAATTATTATTTTAATAGTTAATCAAATATTAGTTGTGATGCGATAATTTTCAATTTTTTTAATTTCAAATTGGTACACTCAGAAAAAATAAATCTGAAGGAAACTCTTTCTGAAGTCAGCATAATTTATGAGAATAATTTTAATAATTACAATGAATTTACTCTCATTTGAATACATTTGCGAATAAAAGTTTTTAAAAAATAACAAATTTTATGCAAATATAAAAACTGAAATATAAATCGTGTTTTGATCACATATTAAAAATTTAAAGATCTTACTGTGCAGAAAAATTAAAATAAATTGAACCGATATATAATGTTTGTAAATATTGTTCAATGAATTTCTTATGAATGGAATGAATTTTATACATAACGAAATTTGAAAATAAATAAATAAAGCATGTTTCGTAACAAAGGTAAAAAAAATATTATCCCTCCATTGTAGAATATACTATTCTATTCATTGTTAAAAGATCGTTTATGTACTTGCGACTTTTTAAAACTGTGGTACACTCTTGAGTATCTGGTCTAATGTGGAGAAATGGTAAGCCGGGTAACAAAAAAAACCCGGATAGGCCGCAGTTCCATGGACCCATTTCTTTTCCCACCACAGCCAAAAGACAGTTTTTATATCAAAACTCACTGTTGTAATAAGCATTTTCTCACTCTTTATTGAGTTATAAAACCCACTATTCATCTCGAGCCACGAAAAATGCAAACGCAACGGCTAACCAACCCACGTAGAATGCGAACCGTATAAATCATAGATGCAGTTGCAGGCAACTCATCCGGTTAAAATAGAAGATTCTGTATAGATAGTTTATATCCGTTTATATACTGCGGAGCGCGTTTCAAGAATTTATTAGATAAAAAGTAAGTTAGAGAAAATAAAATGTTCGCATTTTATCACAAATTTTGTAAAGCCTGGTTTAAATGCAAGAAATATAGACAAAACTTTAAAGTAATTTGTAAGCTTGGTGGTTCTTAAGAGAACTAACTCAAACGGACCTTCTTCTCTGATAAATGATTACACAAGTATGAAAAGGTACTCCGAAGATAAAAGTCAAAACTTTACAGTTTTTGAAAAAGTTCTTAACAGATGACTGATTTGACAACGCCTTACCTTCCTCATTTAACCCTTTGCACTCCGATGGCACCTCTGACTCACCCTTCAAGATTGTGCATCATTTTGACGTTTTATTTATTTTTCAAATTTAATCGTTAAAAACGTCTACATAATGGTAAAGAGATGTAGATCAATTTTTTCTAAGAAATTCGACTTAAAAGAATTGTGCATATTTACTTTTCATAGCAATAAACAAATATTTGTATTAGGCGAATAATTCTGCATCTAATTATTTTTCAGAGTGCAACGGGTTGGTTACGATAAATGAATACTAGGTCGGATAGCACAGAAACTGGATACAAATTCAACATTTATTTATTTAAAATGAAATAAAATCCATGAACATTTGAGAGACTGCTTAAAATTCGTATTTGCAATCGAAATTGAGCATGTTATTCTGAGAAAAAAAATTAACAAGAAATTTAATTTGGTGATGAGTCTCAACATAAACCATTGCACACATTTTCAGGAAACATTTGGTTGAAATAATATAAAAATTCGGTTTTATAGTGATATAATTAATTTCCCAATTTCCTTAGTTTTTTCTGAGTAATGTACTAAAACATATATGTTGGATCATAATTTCAAAAAAAATCACTTTTTTACGTAATTTTATGCTAAGAAAGACAAGACATATTTAGATAATGATGTAAGCAGCAAATCTAAGAGCGGTTTGTTTTTTTAAATATCTTTTTTGCCGCCTTATTAATAGTTTGTGCTTAAATGAGGGAGAACAATTAACGTAAACGGAAATTGATTTTTCCATCTTTATCATTTCTCTGATGACCATATAACATGAAAAATAGGCTTAATTTATGTGAGTAGAAAATCATGAGCGAGAGAATTCATTACGCTATACTTTTTTCCAAATTATTTTAACCTATTTCAATAACAGTGTCGTTCTTAATTATCTCAAAGAAAGTAGGGAATCACTAAAATCTCCTTTTATTTTCAATCTCATTAATGAAATAATTCGTAGAGAACGTATTTGAAATAAGAAACAATCTTCTTCATTTTGCCTCAGAATTTATTTTTCTGCTAAAGCAATTGTGTTCTCTTTTTATTTAAAAACATATTTCGTATTAAATGGAAAATTACATATAAATTACCATAACTATTTAACATATTTAATCCGCAGTAATTTATAATCCTTTACCATCTATCTGTAATGTTTTAGAAAAAAGTCATTAAACAAACTTCATAAAACAAAAAATAGTTTAATTTTATGAAAAACGAAAGGAAAATATTTCAAACCTAGAAAGGCATTTAAAACTGGGCAGAGACTAATAGATTAGTTACCATGGTGACCTGGAGGTAAGGTCTCGGTTCGTCAGATTTCAGGTTCGATACTTGATTCCACCAATGAACAGTCGTGTAAGGGAGACAGTTGCAAGTTAAATCTGTCAGGGAAAAACGTCCTCCCGCTAGCATAGCTCGGTCTGGAGAGGGAAGTGCCAACCCTGGTGTCGTCCTCGTCATCTGACCGTAGTTCAAAATTACGAGGTTTGTCTCAAAATACCCTAGTGTTGCTTTATAATGGGATCTTAACATAACTAATCTAAACTTTAAAAAAATTTCTCTGACATTTATACCACCTTGGAACATATTTTTAAGCTACAGGATCTGTTAAAATAATGTTAATCTGTTTCTCTGAGTCTTAAAACTTCATTAACCATTAAAATTAATTTTTATTTAGCCAAATTTCTCTCTTCAAATCTGTCACTTTCAGCTGACAATCATAAATTTTGTCCGTTTCTCAGAGTTACGAATAATGGGTCTTCATTATGGTGATTTCAAAGCAATTTAATCTGTCAAAATAAACATATTAGATGAAAAAAAAATTTAGATCATTTTAAAGTTGTTATTTTTTTATCTCCACAACCTCTATTTTTTTTATTGAAAAGATCAAAATCAGTATCTTTAAATTTCTTCTTCAGTATCAAATTTGTTTTTCAGAATCGATATCAATTTTCTTGGGGATTTTCCCCCCTTGCTTGATGCCAAACAGCATCAGACAATTACTAATAAAGAACTTTTATTCATGAAAGATTATATACAAGGTAGATTCTTTCAAAAGACTAATTTTTAGGTTGAATTAAAAAATTAAACCTTATTGCTGGGATAAGATATTAGTGCATTCTTAAGACTTAATATTCTTTTCTATGGCATAATGAATTATTCCGTATGTAGAAAAACTCCCGGTTTTTACTATTAATAAACACTTATACCAATAGAAACGGGTCCTGACACACGCCAACCCATCCTCCCATCCTCCTGACAGGGACTGCTTAATAAATTTCATAATTTAATCTGAATGTATTTCAGATTAAATTATGAAAAAAAATCAATCTTTTAAGAATTTTCAATATTGTCCTATGATTTCAGCATCAAAAATAGATCTTTTTATGTAAAACTCACAACCAGTTAATTAAAATAAATAAAATATCATATGTTTTGTAAAACATTTAAATAAAACTTTTCAAACTATTTTTTGCGTATATTATTAGTAATTACTTTTTAACAATAACACATTAAAAAAGACAATTTCTCCATTTCATCAGA
>JAOUZG010038029.1:4415070-4429707 GCA_026289955.1 Argiope argentata | reverse complement strand
TAAAAAAGACAATTTCTCCATTTCATCAGAAATATAATCCTTTAAAACTGAATACATCTTTGACGAATCTATCATCATTTATAAAAAAAATATTTTTTAAAAGTAGAAATTGTCTATAATTTAAATTAGAACAGTTAAAAACTGGACCCAGGAAACCATGAATTCGAGTTGAGTTTAAATAACGCGATTTTTTCTGTTGTAAAATGTTCTATTCTGCAGAGATCTCAACGGCGTTTCTAAAAGTTAGACATTTATTTCAGATATTTATATAAGCAACAATGCCAATATTATTTTAAGCAGACAAAAAAATTACCAATTTAATTTGTGTCAAATCATTCGTTTAAGATTCGTTTTTGATTAGTTTTGAGTAATGGTTTTCATTCAATACATTATCCCTTCGGCTATATTTCTTTACGAGAAAATAATTTATTTATTCTGTAAAACAGATAATTATGAAAGATTCGTAAAAGCTAAAAGTTTCTGCTTAGTTTTTTTAATAAGTAAATTTTATTCATTTCAATACTTTTCGCTTAATGTCAAGTTTGCTGTGACTTATTCAGTGAAAAACTAACGAAATATCTTTAAAATATTAAGATAAGTAGTTAATTAATTACTTGAAAGAATTTCATAAAACGTCTGCAAAAGAATAAGGTGTTGAGAAAAGAAATATTTATAATATCTTTTAATTTCCTCAGAAACAAATTTCATATTTTTTTAATAATTAATTCCTGAAACTCTTTAAAAAGAATACATTTTATAACAAGTCACACAAATGATTAAGTAAAAATCAATAAAAGAAAGATGAATTTTCGAACGCCATCATATAGTATCGAAAAGGCCAGGATAGCCTGGTTAGTAGGACATTTTATTCACATCCCTTGGGCTGCGAGTTCGAACGCGCCATCCAAAGACTCTCCGTATGCATGGTGGCTGGCGTACATTACATCAGTCGTGGTCACAAAGTCCTCAATGTCAAGAGTAATAGCACTGAAGGTACTGAGTCAGAGGTGATCGTTCTCGGTTCCAAATTTAAAAGACGATCTATGGATGGACAAATGAATGAAATGCATGAATGGAGTTAGCTCCGCAAAACATTTTTGTGACGTGTGTGAGCTAGAAATCAGACTTCTGCTCAGGGGTCCATACCTTCAGAAGCTACTATACCCGTCCTTCCGTATTATAGCTGAATACGAGAACAACAACAAAAACAGTAGTATTCGAAATAGAGTAATTTCCTTAACTATTAACTTTCAAACAGCTACTAATAAAGAGGTTTAAAAAGGATAAATAGAGAAAATTTTCAAATAATTATTTCTCCTTCTCGGTTATAAATGTCTCCATCAAACTGAGTATGGGAAATCCTATTACCCGGGAGTAGATTTCACTTGCTTCTCTTGGATCTCGTGTTCCTACGGGAGAATTGTTTGTGTTACCTAATTTGCTACGAACGAAAACACTTCATCTTTGCAAAGTCCCTTCCCCAAGAGCAATCGATTGTTCTCCTGGCTAATCAACCATCTAATTAAATTCAAATTTTAGGGTGCAAGCGGAAGCCTGGACGAGGTCTAACTTCATTTATTGAGCTTTCAATGCACAAGCTCATGAAATATTTAACTGTGAGCTCTCTTTCAAGCTCTCAATTCCTAAAGAAGTAGCGAAGACCCGTTTAAAATCTTAATTAGCTTTATTAACATAAAATGACCGCTTAACTTTAAGAAGAGCTAACTTGGAATCCATTCACGAGAATGCAGCGTAAAAGGAAAATAAGCGGAAGACAAATAATAGGTAGTCGCTTCTGTGTACTTGTGAACTAATTTGTTTGTTTTGATATTAAATTAAAAGAACTATCAGTCTTACTGTCTATACTGAACTAACTATACTGACATTTTAAAAGTAACAATATTTTTTTTCCTAATAAAGTTGATTTTATAATATCTTTTCAAATAATCACCTGTATTTCGAAGCAACAATTTTACTTGCTAATAAAATTATTTTTATAATGTCGTTTGAAATAATGTCATTAGCCTCTATATACAGTAATGGCCAAAGAAACCAGGCCACTCGAAAATTTTAAAAATACAACATTGTAACTTTAAATTCGAAAAGAAAAAAACCCTAATCAATTCGTAATTTGAAGGCGTAAAAGTATGCATGGTTGTATCATCGTTTTCGCTGCTGTGTTAAGCTTTTATATAAAATAGAAAATACTATGATGTATTTTTTTATTCTACTGAACAAACTATTATAAATAACTTGAAGCAAAAAATATTCCATTCATTTATATATTTTCTGCATGTAAAATTAATGTTTATTTTTTTATTTAGATATTTTATTTTTTGTTTTATAATTTATGGTTAAAAAAGAAATTTAAGTTTCTTATCCATTATTTAACGCAAAAAATTTAAGTTATTTTATTTTAGATGTTTTAATAAAGAAAAAAAATTATCGTATTATCACTTCAAAACATGATGTTGTTTGGGGGAATGAGGTTTTTGGCGTCAACAAAAGTCCGTAGGCCAAAATAAAAATTTTACTATCAGCACGAAAATCTCAAAAAAAAAATCAGCTTTTAATAACGTGTTGCCATTGCATTTGCAAAAGCTCCGATTTAAAAAATAAGTTAATTTCTTCAGCAAATGAGACCAAGAAAATATCATTTTGAGCACGTGATTATATGAAATGAAATAAATAAGAAAAGTGATATTTTTTTAAACAATCAATGCGAGACAGTTTTTTTGGATCGTTTGCAATACTAAAGTGACTCATTTAATGAAAGGATTAAAAAGAATAAAAATATAACTTAATTGGCACGAGCACGTGGTGCTTGGCCGTTCAAGAAATTAGGTTCTGACATGATACATTGAGATATGCACAGCAGATTTCATTTTAATGCTGTTGTTTTAAAAGGTTTTCATAAAGAAAATGATGCAACTTTATATTTAAATGTCTTAGTAAAGAAAATGAAGATATTTAATTTTTAAATGTTTTAATAATAAAAGAAGCTAAATAATCGTAATTTTAGCCATTTTAAACTATTAACTATTTTTAAATTATTATTGCATTTTTATAGATACGGCATAGCAAATTTAAATTAAACGATGCTTTTAAAAAGAAGAGAACTCTGATAAATCCCTAAAAGGAATGCATGATTGTATGGTCGTTTTCGCAGTGGTATCATTCTCTTGTAGAAAATAATACAAAACGCAATATCATCGTGCATTTTGTTTATTCTACTGCACGATCTATTCTGGCCATTTTGCAACAAACAACATTCTATTTATTTTATCTTTTCTAAAGAGAAAATTAATGTTTTTAGTTTTTATATTTATGTTATTAATATTTTGTTTATAATTTCGCAAAAATAAAATGAAGGTTTTTTTTATCTCTTATTTACCTCAAAAGAAATTGAAACTGTATTATTTTTAAATGTTCTAATAAAGAAGTTGAAGCTACTTTATTTTAATAATGTCATTTCAAATAACTGAGAAAACTATGCTTTTGAAAAGAAGAGAGCTCTGATTGATTTTTAAAAGGAATGCATGTTTATATCGTCATTTTCACAATCGTGTCAGCCTCTTTTATAAAACAACGCAGAATGCCATAACATGCATTTTCTTTATTGTACTGTACAGAATGTTCTAGTTATATGTTTTCATCTAGGAAAATTAATGTTTTATCGAACAGAAAAATTCGATACATTTTCTTAACGGAAAATTAACGTCTTTAATTTTAAAGTTTTATTTATTCTTATAATTTGGTGTTAAAAAAAGAAATTAAGATTCTTATCCAATATTTAATGCAAAAGAAATTCTTAATTTTTTTATTTAATTATTTAGATAAATTTGTGACTCACGTTTGATACGTAAATCTGTAATGGTATCCATGTAAAAATGCCATTGGTTCTTTAGAAATATAAAGAACTTTTCATAAAATTGTAAAAAAAAACTAATGTAATTAATAAATCTAAATAAATGAAATCCGTACTTAATCAAAAATACAAATATAAGACCTCCAATTACTATTTGATGATAAGACAATAGAAATAAAATAATTTTCATAAAATAATTAGTTTTATAAAGAAATTAATATTTAGAGTTACATTTGAATTTGCAAATCAGTTAATTACATTTCCAATAATTTTGCTATTTCAGTAATTATTAGAAGGGCATTCTAAAATTTCAAAACATTACTAATAATAGTTCTGAATAAAGAAATTTTAGATAGTTCGTGGATATTTATTTTCCGTAATATATTAATTTTCCTAATCTTGGCCTCATTTATTTACTTTTGTGTCGTTGCACAGAAATGTAATAGATAAATATTTTCAAAAAAATCTAGAAATGGGCTTCAAAAAATTTTCTGCCAAAATCAAACCGTCAATGAAAAAATTTGAGTTCCTAAATTTTAATCATTTATAATAATATGTACTAAATTTTAAATAAAATTAAATTTTAATATATAATATCTATCCTCTTCATCTTGAATATTAAAAAAATGCTATATTGGACAAAAAATGATCCAAAAGAAAAAAATCACAAAATTCAAGACTAAAAAATCATTTAGATCCTAATGAATAGGATTCTAGAAAGACGAACCTCTGAATATTAAACATAACCTTATTTAACTATAAAATATGAAACAAAAAAATTTCAATGCCGCGTAAATCATAATGTTGGTGCATAAAACAAAGAACATTGCATTCTTTCAGAATGAAAAGCATGTTTTCACTCATATGTAAAGAATAAAATCCGCCGGCGCCTTGGCATAGGGGTATCGCGTCTTCTCCAATGGCGCGTCTTCTAGTAATCCGGGTGTCCCGGATTTAAATCCCGGTTCTGATATGGTAGTTCTTCTGTCTTCTGTATTCATAGTCGTTCTGTGTTCCATCTGTAAGATGTATGAAGGTGCCCCCTCCCCTGTAAGAAGGGGCTGTGCAAGCGAATGAGATAAGTGAGAGGCAAAAGTCGCACTCTTGGCCCTGGTTGGCGCTACTACAAAACAAGAGACGCTGATTAGTCTTAAATCGATGACTACCTCAGCGAGATTGTCCTTGGCAAGTGCCAAAAGGACACAAAACAATGAAATTCAGAAACATGTAACGATCATGAGGAGTATTTATATTCAGAAAGACAGATTACTGTTTGATATGAATGCCAGAAATAAAAGCTTTTGCAATACAGCATTAAAATTCCTAATCTAAGACATTTTTTGTGAGATAAGAATTTCTTTTTACCCATTTCATCAAAAATATTTTCCCCAATAGAAATAACTAGATCTCAAGCATTCGTTTTATATAACAAATTTATTTTCTGTCATTTATAATTATATGTGTTTTGGTGATTCATAATATTGCCTTTATAGAATTAATATAACTCCAATAAATGTAACAGGCTATTTTTGGATTAATTGGAAGGAAATGGTTTTTCTTTTCTATTTATATCAATAAAAATTATATCCTAAAATACCTTGACACTCTGTGCGTTCTGAGATTCAGAAATTCTCCGCCCTGTTGCGCATGCGTAAGGAAGCATTTAGTTCTTCAAAATAGGTGTGAGAGGAAAAACAAAGATGTATATATTTTTAGAATAGGGTGAATTAAGATTGTTCAAGAAATTAATAAGGTATAGCAACTCTCATTTTTATGCTCTACACCTCTCTTCAAAGTTAAAAGTGCTTGCCTTGCGGTTCGGAAACGATCAGATTAGTAAGAAGGACAAAAATCCTATCTTAACTTTTTAGGCATAATGCTCATGATCAGAGAGCAAAAACTGGGAAAAAATATTTATAATTAAGATTTAATTGTAATTTATATTTTGACTAAACAGAAAATTAATTGAGTTATAGATTACCACTTTCTACATATTCAGATAAATTAAAGAAAGCTGTAAATTTTTTAATTCATGATAATAAATAGAAAAAAACAGATAGAAATTTTAAATTCTTGAAGTCATTTCCACATTGGCACTTCGCAATTAAAAGTCTATACATAAATCATCCAATCGTTAGAGACAGTCTATTTCGAATGAAAGTAAGAAAAGAAATGCGAGAATTCCAGATTTATTAAATATACGATATGGAAAAGATATGTCTAGATAGAAATACATTTTGGTTGTCTTTTCAGGACAAAAAAATAGGACAATTCAATATCTTCATGAATCACTGACTATAGATTGCTCTCGTAAGTTATGCTTCTGGAAAAAAATATAATATATTAAAGAGTGGTATTATGATTTGCATCTATATGTCACGAAAAGAAAAATGATCATCTGGAATTACGAAAGTAAATATGAGTAATATCACCTAATTCTCAGTGAAGCGAATATTCTCTTCCGTGAGTTTTCTTTCATTTTCGGTCGAAGCAATGGTATCTCCTTTTTGAGGAAATATTTATCTTTCCGCTCCCTGGCTTTCAAGAAACAACCGAGGATCATTTTTCACGAGAGACCGAGTCCATTCCCAGTCCCCGAGGACCATTTGTTAAGGCAGACAATCAGGAGGATGGGTTTCACGTGAGGCCTACGAATTCGGAAGATAAAATGCGACGAATTATTTACTTAATGTCATTTATCCCGAAAATCATCGCTTTTCTGGTGGCGGAGTATGAAATGATTTGATTGATCACGTCACAATTCCGAGCAGATCCTAACGCAGTAAATAATGCCATTCTTTACTTTAAAAATTTTTTTGAATTGATGAATGAATATTTTTTCTTTCTTTCATTAAAAGTATGATTTTTATAACCAACAAATCTTACTTTTTAAAGTAAAATATACGTTAGATTTGTAAGTTAATTGAGGATGAAGATATCTTTGAAGGATTTGCCGTTGCTAGAGTCGAATAGTATTTTATTTCAAATCTAAAACATTTTTAATTTCTTTTTTTAATGTATGATTTCCTCATATATCAGTTCACTTTTTAAAAATTAAAATATATAAATTAGTTAAGCGTGCATAAATCTTCAAAGGATTTGCCGTTACTTAATCAAAAAATATTTTATTTCAAGTCTAAAATATTTTTAATTTTTTTCATAAAATGTATGAATTTATCATAATACAATTCTTTTTTTTTAAGTGCAATGTGTACGGTTCGTCGACGGATTCTGAAATGACCACATTTCGACGATTTCATCTTGTTAAGGGGTGAGACGCGAAACGATGAGCACATTTCCGGTAATCCTTTTGACCTCTGATTTCCCCCAGTTAGATACTTTTTGTTTCGTTTTTTCTGGACGCATTTTATTTTAACTCAACATTTCTTATTGATATGGCTTATTTAAGTGTCAAAAAATATTATATGAGTGAAACAAAAAAAAAAGATTTTACACAATATCATTAATTATTTTAACCGAGAAGCAGAAAAAGGGGAATTCTTTATTCCTGTCGCACATTGCATTGGTGCTTTTTCTCTTCTGTGTTATCTGCAATGTTTCCATCTCCTCCTTTTTATCTTCCCTTTCCCCTCTATTTTGGAGAATTAAACCCATCCTAATGCATGCGCAAACGGGCGGAGGGTTTTACAATCCGTAGTCGAACAGTATGTTCGTTGAGGGAGCAGAGATATTTAAAAGATTTGCCTTTGTTTAATGGAATAATATTTTACTTCAAGTCAAAAATTATGAAAAAATGCGTGATTTATCATAAATCAATCCATTTTTATGCTTCACAATTTAATAAAATATGTAAATTAGTTGATAATGTTGACATTTTTACAAGATTTGCTATTGTTTATTGGAAGAAAATTTTTTGAAGTCTAAAAGGTTTTTCATTAGAAACTTTAGTGGTTTCCAAGTCAAAAATTTTTATTTTAAGTTTGAGAACCTGAATCTCGAAGACATGCCCGAGGAAGAAAAAGAGCGTAAAAGACGAGATAAGATATATGCTTTAGAAACCATCAATTATCAAATATTTTTAGATAATCTGGCAACTTTTTTGTCACTCTTAGTGAGGCTTAGTAAAGAAATTTTAACTCTTTCAGTGTTAACATATGCATTAAAAAATTAAAGTTTCACCTGTCTGATAAATTAGATTTTTCTGAAAATGAAATGGAATTAAAAAACGTATTTTAAAGAAGAGGATTATCTGAATCTATTCCATGTGTATCACATATAATATTGAGAAAAATATTAAAATTTCTATTATTAATTCGGATTATTTATTTTAGTACCGTTTCCAAAAGTTTAATGTGTATTATATGCTTAATCTGCTCCCACCTCTGCAGGGCGGGAATAATAATAACGAGTATTATAAAAAAATTTAAAGTCTATTCTTACTTTGGTCAACAAAGAAAAATTGTATCTTACTTGCTTTTTTATTAAATAATTACAATCAATATAAATAATTTATCAAAAAAGGATTGAGTTTCGCCAGAATTTAACTCGCATTCTTTAACTTCACATGAAAAATATTGAAATTCTCGTATTTTACTAATTGAGCTACTGTCTGTTGATTTCAGATTTCATTAAAAACTGCTAACAGTCCATTTAAATTGTTAAAAATTAAATTAATTTAATGAATGAATTCATATTTGAAAAACTGTATTAACATCGAGTGTCATCCACTACAAGTTTTTTTCTTAAAAAATGTATTTGAATTCGAGTGAATAAATAAAAAGTATTTTATAAGCGGCTGAAAATTTGGTAGATATTAAGAGTGTGAACTGATTGTAGGAATTGAAGAAAAAAAGAATAAAGAAACTAATAATAACCAAATGTTTTTAAAAATCTGGAAACATTCGTGCCTCCTTGTAAGTAAAAAATTCTTTATCTAAATTTTTGGAGGATTTTTTAATCAATTTTGAAATACCTTATTTCTTTGAAAAGATATTAAGATTAAATAACTTGAGAATTTTTTTAATTGTTTTCTTTATTCAGTTTTTAGTTTTAAATATTTTTTTCGTAGCTGATTATTTTTGTTCATTGACGGAAATGTTTTTTCGGGTGTTTCATGTCCTAAAAAATATATGAAAAATTCTAGACTATATAATTATTAAAAAACAACTAACGAAACTTTACCATTTACTTTCAACTGTCCAATTCAAAACGAGGGAAAGTTAGACTGGACAATAGAAATTCTGGACTGACCAAATTCAAAAAAGATGTGTTCATTTTCTGCCTAAATTTGCAATTAAGAACCATTTTAAATAAAAACTGGCAACAATTTACCTCTTATTAAAGCTTAGTATAAACTAGTACATTCAAAATATTTGCCAAAATTTTCAATTTCAAAATTTATTACTTAATAAAGTCTAAGAACAAAGACATTGTACACATTTTAGGATAAATTTTCTGTACACTATATTGTTTGGAAGCATATAGATCAAAGATAAAAATAAGTATCTATAAAGAATTTATATTTAATTCTTTCAGAAATCCTACTTCTTACAAATTTTTCAGATAAATATGCTTGATTCATTCCAATTTGGTTTTCGAATAATTAATATTTTTAACAAGAATACATAAATCTTATACTGTATAGTCAAAACTCTGTTATAAGATCTACAGTACTTTAAAATTTTATAAAGACTTGTCATGGATCATGGATCAAAAAACATATATTTAGTAGTTAAGTTTAATAACTAAGTAGGAATAAATAAGTAATAAAGACTGCGTATTAAAGAGAAGACAATATTGCTTAATGCAGAATTCGAAATTCTAATCATTTTGGAATCCAACTTTTACTTCCATAATACTTAAATAAAAAAAAAATGTCTAACAGATAACAAAAAACAAACCTTGCTTTGGGAAAAATATAAAGTGTCATTCGATTATTAATTGAAATTATTCAAAGAAATAGTCATCAAATATCGTCAGTGTTTCTCCATAAATTCGTATTTCTCGTTTAATTAGTTATATTCCTTAACACAAGATTTCCATTCTCA
Source organism: Argiope argentata (assembly GCA_026289955.1). Lineage (NCBI taxonomy): Eukaryota > Metazoa > Arthropoda > Arachnida > Araneae > Araneidae > Argiope > Argiope argentata. The sequence continues at coordinate 4,419,831 of JAOUZG010038029.1, read as the reverse complement.
AACTACTTTTCTTATATTTACATCTAAATGACTTTCTTCTAATTACTGAAACAGCATTCAAAACTTTCATTTACTATCATCATTTGCAGTCATCTGTCGAAAACTAATCACCTCTTTCTAATGACATAGATTGCAAACGATTTTTCAACATCCGGGTGCTTCCGTGTAATTTCTGCTAATTGGTTTGTCAATTTTGGAAAGTACTTATGAGTTATTGTAATTAAATAAATGTCGGATTTCCTTTCATCATCAGGGAAATCTTCTTGAAAAATATATTGCGCCATTTGGCTTCTGAAATTGCAATTGAACAAATTGGAATTTAAATTATTCGCAACAAAGATTTTTCTAATGTAAGCAAAATTTTATCTACATCAATGTTAATTAAACAATAATATATATGCATGAAATGGAACAAGAGATGTCTTTGAGATTAGTCCCCAATATCAATGCATCATCAATGTTTCAAATCGATAAGCGAAAAATATTTCCTTAATTGCTAGTATAAAATAAAATAATTAATCTAAACGGCTGATATAAACTTTCTTTAAATATGTACATTAAATCCTATATTGAACATTTTCGTATTTTAAATGAAACACGAGAAATTTTATATTCTTTAGGTGGTTATCAGATAACGCTAGGCCCGAACTCCTAATCTTATGGTTAGTAGCTGAGAAACATACCGATCGAGGAAAAGGGACCCTTCAGCTTGAAGGATATTAATTGGCTTATATAGCAATCACCACAGAGTATCCTCCCCAGTAAGTTTGGTGATCGATACTTATGTGAAGTGTTGGTGGTGATGTTAACAATTATATTTAATGCGCGTCTAGAGCTTTGAGTCGCCGATAGAGGGCGCCACGACAGTTGAACGAAGCTATGTGCGAAGGTTGCGTTTTATCCAAGGTTGGTCACCGGGTTACCATTTTAGGTTGGATTGCGCTAGGCCCGAACTCCCAATCTTATGGTTAGAAGCCGAGTAACATACCGATCAAGCAAAAGGGACCCTTCAGCTTGAAGGATATTAATTGGCTTATATAGTAATCACCACAATTCCACGGATTTCACAAAATTTCACATAGCAGGAATCGGAAATCTGTTCGGGAAGAAGGAAAATTTCAAGTTCACAACTGAAATTGGGGCTTAATTCTCAAATTTTGCAACGTAATAATTTTCTTTTAAAGGGGCATTCTGAGTTAATTATTAAATCATTGCATTGAGAATAAAAAATTCCGGATTCAATTTCCAATTCTCAGCCGTGCACGTGAACCTGGTGCCTAATATGTTGAATGGTGTCGATACCTTGCTGATTGTTGCGAAAACGCAGTAAAATTAGTTTAGTTTAGCTATATTATCCCTTAACGGTTTTATTTTCTTTAAAATTTCATAATATGGCATCTTCCATTTCGGGAATATTTTCTTATTTTGATTCAAATGGAAATCCATGGAATACTTGACTTATCCACGTATTCAAAGTAATTTTAATATTGAATTATAATCTTTATGAGTGGTTTATTATTTGCTTAAAACTATCAAAATTCGATAAATCGATATACATATGGCATTTGGGCAAAGCAGTCAACATCCCGTTTTAAAACAAATCCAGGGCTACTTTGGGACAGACCTTGTAATTTTGAACGCTGTCAGATGACAATGAAGACTCTTTAGTTGGTGCCTCCTTTCGAAACTTAAATACACCTCAACAGTGGCAGGACGTTTGGCGCTGATGGATTAAACAAGCACTAGACTCGCCTGCACGGTTCTTCAGGAGAATCGGACATCAAAACCTTAAACCCTCAGGTTCCAAAAGCGAGACCTTGCCACCAGGTCACCATAACCACTGCGAAAACTCTAAAAAATGTTGCCTAGTCGGAGGATGTTTCATCATATGACTCCAATTCGATATTAAGGAATCTATAACAAAACCTCCCTTATGTTCTTCCAAACTTTGGAGTAAATATGACAGACTACTCAATTGTAAATTCTTGATTTAATCCCCCATAACAAATTACATGGAATCAAATCTTTCATTGGATCATGGCCTGTACTTCCTGTACGAGGATTGGATGTTAAATTGACCAGCCTCCGTATCGGACATACACGTTTTACTCATAAATATCTCATTTGTGAAGAGAGGAAACCCGTGTGTCCTAGATGCTGTTCGGATTTTAGTGTGAAACATATTCTTAATGAATGTCCAGATTTTAAATCGCACCGTGAACTCTTTTTCCTATCTTTGTCTCTAACATTGCAGGACTTTGTGGGTAAAAACCACCACCCAAATATTTTTAAATTTTTAAGAGATATTGGTTTTATCAACTGTATTTAACACCTTTTTTCTATCTTTTTGCTTGTTAAATGCATTTTTAACATGTTTTTTTTTTTTGCATTTGCATTGATCATCGTCTCACATTTTAATATTTTTACCAAAACATTTTTTGTTTTAACAATTAGTGCTAATTGTTAAAACTAACTTCTAAATTAGTGCTCTTTTAAATATATGTCCTCATTTCACAGTATGCTTGGCGCAGTATGGCCAAATATGGCTTTTGTGCCAATAAACCTCAAACACCAACTACCAACTAACCAATCGATTTAATCCCCAGAATAAGCAATCGAATAATCACAAGCAATGACGCCGGCTTGCTGGCACAGAAGTAGCGCGTCTTCCTCGTGTTCTGGGATTCCCGGGTTCGAGTCCCGGTTAAGGCTTGGTTATTCTTCTGTGTGTTCTATCTGTGAGATAGGACCCCGCTGTAAAAAGGGGCTTTGCAAGCAAATGTGGTGAGTATGTAGCTAAGTCGTACTCTGGGAATTAATTGGCGCTACTTCAAAAACAAGAGACGCTCCTTTCGGCTTAAATCTGCCACTTAATCAGCGGGGGACTTGCCCATAAGCAAGTGTCATAAGTAACAACAACGACACGCAATGATGAAAAAACCCAATTAAAAGATTATAAAATTGAGAAGTAGAATTCGAAACAGACGAATGACAGGGCAGTAGTGAAACATTTTAACTCAATTTAGAGTTTGCTCTCAGTTTATCACTAAATAATAAACGTTTAGGTATTAGCACCCAACCCTCAATGAGTGTCTGTGTCGGTTGGTTGATCAACTGACAATATCTCCCAAGGCACCCTAAATATATTCAGTCGGATTTAAACCAGACAAGTACGCTGAGCAGATCATTTCTTCACTTTTTATAAATTGAAGAATATATAAAAAAAATACTGTTTGGTTACTCCTTATTTGTTCAGGCAACAATTTACGAAACTTAGGCAGGAAAATGATTGAAACTGAATTTGGATTTTTTTTATAACCATTAGAAATTAAATAACGTATTGTAAAAAATTCTGCTAAAAAATTATTGATTTGATTTACTTGAAGATAATTCCTTTACCTGAGTTAAACAGTGCGTGTTATCATACCCCAGATCTCATCAAAGAGTTTCAAGATTTCATTTGAAAAGCACGTCTTTTTCTAAAAATCTATTTTTCCACCTGAAACAATTCCATTTTTTAATTTTTCAATGCGATACATCGTACCATCAAAACAATTCAAAGCTTCGTTATTTATTTCCAAATAATATTACTAATATAATAAATATTTTTTTTCCTTCAAAAAATAAATAACACTTGAAACTCTGAATTTCACTCCTTGCAGTCCTATAAATAATTAGATGCAGTATTATTCACCAAATACAAAGATTTGTTTGTTGCTATGAAAAATAAATATACATCATTCTTTTATGTCGAATTTCTTTGAAAAATTGATCTACTTCTCTTAGCCAATATGTAGGCGTTTTTAACAATTAAATTTGAAAAATAAGCAAATAAAACGTCAAAATGATGCACAGTTTTGAATGGTGAGTCAGAGACACCATTGAAGTGCAAAGGGTTAATAACAAAAGCAAAAAAATAGCAGTTTGAAATTCGATAAATGATGAAATTTCCGACACAATCTACTAAGAATTTTGAGGTGATTTATTTTCTCAATAAAAAAGAAATTGTAAATTAAGTATGACATTTTCCAAATAGTATTTAGAAATGTATGATTATTTTGGGGTCGTTTCTTTTTCTTCGCGTATACTATTCAGAGCTGACATTTTATTTCTTACTTTCAATCTTTCTGTCTTCCAACGACGCATTTCGGCTGTAAAAATGGCTTCGAAAAGACATTTTGACAATTTGATTTTCATTCATCATTCGTCTAAAAATGCTTATTTTAGTTTCAAATTGAAAATGAATAAAAAGCGTCGTCATCCAAAAGGAATCTGTCGATCTTTTTTCTTTTCAGTATATTTGCTTTATTCAATAGCAATTATTAAATACTTATAAATGATCTTGCACATTATCGTATTTATTAAAGAAAAGTAATTGAATTAATTTGAGAATGCATATAAAACATCAATTATATTTTATAATAAAAATTTAAATGAAACCTGCTATGCATATTTCAATGTACCTGGTGCCACATTTTTTAAATACATGTTATCTATTTATTTATTTAAAAAAATCTATTCTATTACCTTAAAAGATAACAATCATCTTCTTCCTAATCGATATCGACTTTTCTGTCCACATTCGGGACCACACTCCAACATCATACCATCGTTCCGGTATGAGCCAGTTCTATCTGGTTTGAAAATATACATAAAGTAAAAAACTTTTAATTTCCAATGGTTTTCGCCATTTGAAGTCACAAATGTTAACCAATTGTGTGTGTGTGTGTGTGTGTGTGTGTGTGTGTGTGTGTGTGTGTG
>JAOUZG010038029.1:4401571-4415060 GCA_026289955.1 Argiope argentata | reverse complement strand
GTGTGTGTGTGTGTGTGTGTGTGTGTGTGTGTGTGTGTGTGTGTGTGCGCGCGCGCTTTGAGATTCCCAGTGCTTCTCTTGAGATGGAAAAAAGAAAATTAACAATTCAACCTCCCGTCTCTCTGATTTTCGGCCATGACTCTACCTCGTGTTTCAAATCAAAATTATATATATTATTTAGAGCTTCAATACCCCAAACCCAACCAAGGCCATGATAAAAAAAAACTTCATTAAAAAATACCTGCATCCATGGCTTAAATAATCAGATTCCGGCTAATTCCTCTTGACTTCAAATTTGTAACGTGTCAGTCTTCCGATGCCTGCTTCCATGAATCGATTCCGTTTGCACTTCTTAAGTTATCCAAAAACAGTCTTAAATAACCATGAAAATAGATCAATTTTTTTTTTTTTTTTTCCATCAGCCCAAAGATAGTGCCTCAAATTGCAAATGTGATTCTGGTCTAAGCTGGCAAGGAAACAAGGGAAAAAATCTTCTGTTGAACTTTCATTAAACTTCTGGAACCGTACGAGGAAAAATATAGAAAGTTTGGAGCTCAAATTACATTTTTTTTCCATCATCTATTAAATTCTTGTGGAGAAAAAAATCTAAAATCAAAGAAGCCATAACTCATCCATTTCGTCGCATTCTCTTTCCCTCTTGGGTTTCAGTTTCCTTTTTACTGAGAAAAAGTAAATTCAACATCATTCGTTGAAATGGTTGTTAGTTCGTAAAAGAGTGATAACACAATCTCTTTTTCAGTGTCGACTGTTCCGTTCTTTTGTCTTGATCTAATTTTTTAGAACTTTCAGGGATAGCTACCTCAAGTTTGTGGTCCAGCCTTTCACTCCTACCCCAACTGCAGAGATAAAAGACATCAAAATTTACTTCAATTTAATAGTTTTTGAATAATGTTTGTTTAAAGTCCAAAAATTTTCGGCTGAGTTCCTTGTCGAGTTTTTTTTTCTTCTTCATTTTCTCGGTACGTAGATGTGTGATGTGTTGTGACTAATGGCACTTGCCGTGGGCAAGCCCCCACTGATACAATCAGCAGATTTGAAGCCTAAGAAATGTGTCTCTTTATTTTAAACGTAGCTCCATCTAGGGCCAAGAGTACCACTTAGCTACGCACACGTCACAACCCTTTTTAGGGGGGGGGGAGACTTCATTCATGCAAATTCATTAATTCATCTCATATCGTAATTTAGACCTGGAACAGAGAATGATAGCCTCTGAACCAGTACCCCCAGTGGTATTACTCTCGATAAGGGGGACTTTGCGACCACGAACAGAATTAACGAGCACCAGTCGTCATACACTCGGGGAATCTTTTGGGCGGTGAGCTTCGAAGCCGTAACCTAAGGAGTACGACTCCAATGCTCTACCAACCAGGCCATCCCGAGCCACGTAGATAATTAAGTGAATTAACGTCTAATAATAATATTATAATAACGTGTAATAAATATAATCATAAAAAAGAAAGTTAAGTTCTTGTGTTTTAAAAATAAATTAGGAAATCAGGATTTTTTATTTTAATTAAAAAGAATTATTGGTTAAAACTTCACTAGTAAATACAGATTTTTAATCTACGCTTTAGATTATGAATACCTTCAAAATGGCATGAATATTTCATTCAAGAAATGGAAAAGTATAAAAATAATCCTCAATTATCAAAAACCTTTGTATTTTCCTCAGCCTTTTAGTAAGGATGAAATATCACGAGTTTTAGTTGCTATTTTAAAATAATAAATAAAGTGATATTAACATTTACTAAGTTGACGAGATCACAATATTTGATACATTTAAAAGTTTGACTTAGGAAAAATATGGTTTAACACTTACAGCAAAATAGAATTACTAATTTTATTATAAAAAAAACTACAATAAAGATTTATTTTTAATGGCTTATCAATTTTACGAATAACCTGATATAAATAAATAATTTTCTTTAAAACAAGACCGCTGAAATCGTAATTGAAAATGTACTTTGAAAAAGAATGTTCTCAAAACAGGAATTCCCGATAACGAGCCGAGTTAAAATAGAGAGCTCCATACTGGTAGTTTATATGTGGTAGTACACCTTTCAAGAATTTATTAGAGAAATATCGGGTGTTTTAAAAATGACCGGTATATTTGAAAAATCAATAAAAACTAAACGGGCAGAAATACACTATTCGTCGCAATACGCTTGGGACAACGGTACATTTTCAAGCACTCTAATTTGCAAAATAGTTACAATTTACAACAACAGATGGCGCTACAGTCTAGAAGTATTCTAAACTACGGTCTTTTCCAAATCTTCACCATGAGCAGCAATAACATGGAGTTGTCTCGGAACGAAATGAGCAAAAGCCTTTGTAAACGTCTCAGGTGGGATGTCTTCATGTGCAGAACAGATTTATTGTTTTAGTTGTTCAATTGTTTCTTTCCTTTGTTGTATCGCTTTTCGGTCCTTTGGTTACGTTAAATTTCCGTTTAAAACTCCGTCCTGTTGCAAAAACACCGTGTTCTAGGCAAAGGAATTCAAACACCTGAAAAATCCTCTGTTCCAAAGAATAAACCTTTTTTTTTTTTTTTTTTTTTTTCTTTTTTTTTCACAGCAAACTTGAAATTTCAAAACAGCACATGCATTCAAATCACCAACAACGCCATCTGTTGTTGTAATTTGTAGCTAATTTCGCAAATTTGTCTGTCTGAAAATTTACCGTTGTCCCAAGCATATTGCAACAAACGGTATATTTCTATCGCTGCCCGTTTAGTTTTAATTGATTTTTCAAATATACCGGTCATTTTTGAAACACCCTGTAGTAAGTTAAAAGATATAAAATATTCACATTTTAATATAAATTTTATAATTCTTCTCTACCATGCGGGAAACATAAAGGAAAGATTAACGTGAATCACAGGCCTAAATCTTAAAAAAAATGACTAAAATTGATTTTATTTTTTTCACTGATGAATTATTACGAAGATATGAAATTATAACCCTGAGATAAGATTCAAAACGTGCAGTTTTTAGTTTATGAAAAAGTTCTTAATAGACGTTTGTTATACACTGACGGAATAATGAACAGCGATCAGAACGCTGCTCTTTTCCTGTTCCAAATTATATTTTGCGCTTGGTGCGTTAGAAGATCATTGCAAATGCTCGCTTCCATTTACTTGGAAATATTTTCAATTCAGCGCTTTACCTTCCTGATTTAATTACGATAAAAGCAAACTGCCAGATAGTTGCGAACAGGATTCTAGGGAATACACTGTACATATATGCTCTTAATAAGTCGATTCATGAGATATTGCAGCTGCAAAGATGCTGAATAATGCTTTGGATTCCTTAATGAGTAATATTATGAATAATTATGAAATATTTGAGTATATGGCCAAGATAAGCTAATTAGCAAAAAAACAAATCTTCATCTTTTTTACATCTTGCCGTGCGAAGTACATAAATTACTCTTTAAACAAACTTATAAAACAAATTAAATGTATGAGTAAAAAACAAAAATTAGTCTATTAACGGGAGCTATAAAATTAATAGGCCCTCTAGGGACTTGTAACTCTTCATAATACCGCTCAGACAGTAATTACAAAGAAATATTTAAGCTCCAGAAAAAAGTTATGTATTCGCTAATGGTCTCGTGCTATGTTTTATGAAAGCATTAAAGGTAGGTAAAGATTAGAAATCTTTACAGAAATAATTGCTTTACTTAATGAACATTTTCTCTTCGTCATAAAATATTAATTATTTGTTCACTATTTATTTCTCTACACCTCCCTTCCCCCCCCCAAAAAAAAGGGAAAATATATCATTCGTTTATGCATGAGTATATATGTAAGTTTATTAAAAGGATATCTAAATGGTAACAAGAGCATTAACTTAAGAATCATTATTTCAACTTAAATTGTTTAATTTACTCATTAAAATGTTGAATGCTATTTTTAAAAAGGGAGGATATACTATATTATCGTAAGATTATTGTGTGTGATTCTACGTTGTATTAATTAAGAAAAGAATTTAAAACATTTGTTTTAGAACAGCTCGTAATTAATTGACTTCTCTAATTATATGCAAATATTATCCAGGGAATTTATGATCTATGACTATCAGACTATAAAATGAATTGCTTATGGAGCAGATTGAAATTTTAATTTTAAAGACATAGCGCAGCGCAGTTGTATTAGCGTCCCGTTGTACAGCAACACTAGGGATATGTCTGTATATACCTCATAGTTTTGAACAGCGGTCAGATGAAGAGGAATACACCTGAACTGGCACCCCATCTCCAAACTTCCACACCGCAACTGTAGCAGGACGTAAGGTTCCAACAGATTTAATATACACCAGGCCCGTTCACGCGACGATCCTTCGATGGAAACGGGTCTGGAACCTGAAGCCCTGTGGTTCCGAATGGTTCAGAAACAGAGATCTTGCCATCAGACCATCATGGTCATTTTTTTGTCCAGGCAATAGTAAAACAATGCTATTTCCCCACAACAATGGGTGCATTTTAACCAGAACTCTCGTCGTCATAAGTATGAAACATGCGTTTTCCTTTATCAGGTTGCCAATTAATTTCATTTTTCTTTATCCCCCCCACACACACAAACACACACCAAAGCAGTCAACGTATTTTTGGTTCTGGTGGATTTAACGTACAATAAGCAGTGGCGGATTAGGAGTTTCAGAGGCCCGAGGCGCAATTCAATTTTAGGCCCCTTGCTCACCTGTAGTAATACTTTTAGCATACACTCTTTACATGTATTTTTCACGTTCAGTGCTACGTCTGATTTTTATTATTATTTTTTTTTTGTATAAAAGAAAGGGTGTCGGGCGAAACCTAGGTACATAAAATTGAAAACAATTTTTCCATACTACTTGACAGTATTAAAAAGGATGATGAAGTTCAGGGGTGTTCAGGCTATTCTAAAAAAAGCCTTATTTTGTACCAGAGTCACGCAATATTTTTCAAGGATATATGTCTAAAACTCCATTTTACACCAAATTAAATACTATAGAATTGAGCTGTTTTTCTCTTTTGCTAATAAAAGGTCGGTTTTGTTTTAAAACGTTATCAAAGCTGCTAATTTTAATCAATTTATGCTTTTCGACTTTCTGAACAGCCATTTTCTAACTATTTCTCACTAATGAAACCCTTCTAATAAACAAACAATGCCTTTTATTGAAACACTGAGAAAACTAGTCGATTAATTTGCATCTAATTAGTAACCCCTGAAAATTTGGAGCTTTTTATGTTTGTAAAGAATTTCGTAACTACAGTACTAAGTTTTCTCAGATTTTGTTTAACTCATAAGAACAGCTTTAATTATTAAAATTGAACTTGTGGTTACGAAGATTACTATTATTTAATAGATAAAATTATTTTTTAAAGCAAATAATCGATGAATATAAAAAATCTATTTTTTTTTTTTTTGGAAATTTAATGATGGCTTGCACTTTATAAATAGATATAAAATATTAATTTTAATAAATAATAATAATAATACACAATAAAATAATATTTTTCCCGTGTTTTTTACTATATAAATATATATTCTAGATAAAATCAAAATAATTTAATGCGCCAGAACATGATTCTGCAGCACGATTTCCTATTAAATTTATTGTATGGCTTGCGCGTGGTACAAAAACGGCTGTATTTATATGCTGTTTTAGTCTTGCTTGCAGCCCACTGTATTTTCCTGCCCTATTTGTCGCGTTTTTAGATGTTTGGCCCCAAAATTTTTTAATTTCTATAGACAAATCTTTAAAAAACTCAAGAATTATTTTTCCTAAATATTCAGAATTATGGTTTTGAATATTAATAAAAACGAAAAATCTTTCTTTTCTATCTCCATTTTTATTAACAAATCTCAAAATATAATTAAGTTGGCCAACATGAGATATATCTGGAGTAAAGCCCACAATTATTGAATAGTAAATTGCTTTTTGAAGTTCAGATATTAGATGTTTCTAAACTTCATCACCCATTAAACTTATGAATTCGTCACATATCGTGTGAGATAAATAATTGACATTAACACTCCCTGTATTGATAAATGTTTCCAAATGCAATTTCAGAAAACTGTCAAATTCTGCCAAATAATCAATGCAACTCAAGAAATTTCCTTTTCGATTAGAAGTTGTATCTTCTCTGTGGCTACAAAATGCTACCCCTAAACTCGCCAACAATTTTACAGTGACAATTACTCGCTGTAAAAGAGCTCGCCAATACTTTTGTTCCGAGTCAAATAGCTGTTCTAAGTGAGTATTTATACGTCCAGAAATAGACAAGCATTTTTGTAGAGTCACCATAGATTTGATATGGCTCTGTGAAGTTTAGGGACCACTTAAGTCTCTTACTAAATTTTTTCAATCCCTAAATCCTGTTGACAATTTCTTGTATGCATTAGAAACCATTTTACAAACGTAACAATAAATGCACTTACTTGTTGCTGAATATACTAACCATTATCGAAATTTTTTTGTGTGCCATTTGCTTTTATACAATGAAAATTCAATTCAGAAATATTCCTATAATAGGTTCGATTTCTGTCTCCGTATTTTCCTTTAAGACAAGTAATATTCCCAGTATTACAAGGCTTATTTATCAAATAATGTTCAATCATTTTATCTAATAAGTTTGGTGGCCACAATGCAATGTCACTGGGAAACAAACATTCGCCTTTATGTTTACCACAGTCAGAATCAGCATCGCTCATCGGCTTTTTCTTGTGCATATTCTGTTTTAGTTTGTTCGTCTTGTTTTTAGGTTTGCATTCTATTTCATTTCGCTCGTCAATTTCTTCGAATTTATTTTCAACTTCAACTTCCTCGGTGTTTTTTTCTTGTACACATTTTGTTTCAGTACACTCATCAACCTTTTCAAATTTTCATTCTATTTCAACTCGCTTATTAATTTGTTTCAATTTATATTTCCCTTCAGCCTGCTCATCGTTTATTTCATGTGCATGTTTCAATTTTCTCATTGGTTCTTTTAGGTACACAAACAGTATCAGGTTGCTCAACTGCTCTTTCTGGTCCGTTTTTCAAACGTTATAATAAATTTATTGAGTGAATTTTTATATCGTTCTACATATTCTTTTTCTTTTTTTATTTCGAAGCTCTCGATTCAAACTTTCTTTTCGATGGCATGGCTAATACATAAAAAAAAATTAGTCGCATAAAAAATATTAGCTGGATAGCAATACCCTCTGCTCCCAACGACGACGATAGCAAATCTCGGAGGAGGGGAAAGGTCATGTGGTACCAAAGGGGGGCACCAAGAGAGGGTCGAAGAGGAAGTGAACTAGACAGAAAAGACTTGATTCATTTTCATGTTTATTTATTTTAAACCTTTCTAGTAAATAATATAATAATCTAGAATAAGATTGTTTCCTGTAAACATTTCTACACAATCACCCCGATTGAACCGGACGATGACTATATATATGTATATATAATAATAATAATAATTATTATTATTATTTTAGAATTAAATTTAGAGGCCCCTTAATTTATGAGACCCGAGGCCCGAAGCGCGCGCCTCATGCGCCTGTTCGGTAATCCACCACTGACAATAGGCCCCTTTACATGGCGGTTTTTCGATGGATTCGAATAGACCGTAAGGTTTCGAATACACAGTAGGGTTCAAGTTTTGAACCTGAAGCCCAACGGCATCCGAGCCCAGACCTTACCACCAGGACACAGTCGTCCTTCAGTCATAAAAAATAAAAATTTAAAAGTTTACATATCCAAGCGGTTTTCATGGAGATGAAGAAGGATTGTTATCGAATGCAATGGAAAAGGATCATTAAAGATTTCCAGTGGCTCAACAATATGCAAATAATCACACAGCTCATGTAGCACATCTTTGAAAACAGAAAAGCTTTTTGTTTTCCATGTTTTAATAAAAAAAAACTTTCTCTTCCCTCTTATTAAATGAAATCCGTTATTAAGAATCAGCATAGAATGAGAGCAGCTCTTGTATACGGCCTATTGGTGCCATTTTTCTTTCGCTAAAAAGTCGCCAATGTTCCGTGTTTGCTTATTATGTTGAGATTCTTAACTGGGATTTTTGTGGCCATGTTAGACTTAATTCTAGGAGTGACAAAATACACGAGACTCAGGGGGTGGCGCTGCCCCTCCCCCAAGTTTTTTTAAATATTTAAAATAGAGATCCAAATGAAATGATTTAGATATATGTTAAGTATAATGAAATTTACTGGGCTTTTGAGACCATGTTATGCCTAATCCTAGGACTGATAAAATACACGAGATTCGGGGGAAGCGCTGCTTCCCCCAACCCCCACCCCTTTTTTAAAAAAAATTTAGGATAAAGATAGGAAAAGTATTTTTAATATTCCACAGGATTTTAACCGTCTTTGTATGGACAGCCAGAATGCCATTAACTAAATCTGCCGGCTGAAAAAAATGTAGCCCATTTTGAAATTTTTCAATAACATCCTTACATTGATGTAAGGATTTTACATGCATACATTGATGTATGCCATGTCTATGATTAAAAATAGAAAAATAAATTAGCAAAAACAAATGAAATGGGAAAATACAGCCTAACCAAGGGGGAAATGGTGGGGGCTAACAGCAAGTCAAGTTAGTATATAGATGGAACAGTATTAAATCAGTGAAATTTAAAATTAGAGGTTAAGGTGAAAGGTTAAGAGATAAGATTTAAGATCGCCATCTTTTGGCTGCCGTCATCGGCAGCTAGAAATTTCCTTTTATCGCCAAATTTCTCGTCAATTTGGTCGAGGCCGTATACTGGAGCTGAGTCATAGAATGTTCTGAATAACAAACTTCAAAAATCTTGCTTTCCTTCATATCAGAGCTCCGAGCTTCTAATCCTCTCTGCAAATATCGTTGCCGCCAATAGCATGGTGTAAACCTCAGAGTTGCCCCGAAGTTTTTTCAATCGACAAGACCTTCTTTCAATTTTGTATCAAGGAAAGAGTATAGAGTGGATATGTCCAACACTTTCTTCTAAAATCGAAATTTTGGTTCGCTGGTACTAGGCTCTTTTTTCTTGATCAACATGTTGAACAAGATCTTCGATTGCAAATGTCTACCCCCTCGCATAATTCATGGAAATTGTGACTCGCATAATTCATGGAATTGTGAGTCAAGTGATATTTGTCTTTTTCCTGACTTTGAAAAATGTTCAAGAATACCAAACTAATAAATCCAGATTAATGAGAAGCATCATAGGAACTTTAAGTCCCTTTTCACATCGATGAAGACGTCGTTTTTTGACGTAGGGAATGATGCCTGGTTCAGCATTTTAATAAGTTCAGATTAATAAGAAGTTACACAGGAATATTAAGGAAAAAAATTTCACATCACAACTGATGGTATTTTTGGTATGTTTTGAGATCTGAAACCTAGTCCACCAATATATTCATTATCTAATATTCCCTCGATGATTATGTCAAAATTTTAATCACGGTTATTAAATATTAACTTTCGTACACTCAAATTTCCTTTTTGCTCTTTCCTGTTCTCTTTATTTTTAATGATTCATCGGTGCCCAAAACATTGAATCAGACTCTAATGTCATTACTATATGCCCTGTGAAAATGAAAACAGGCTAAATGATGATTTTCTCTCTGGTTTGCTGCTAAAGCAATCAAATTTTGTATGCTTTTCTGATGCCATCATTTTTTCAACTTTTAACGACACGCGATTTGCAATGTAGTAAACAATAAATACTTCCACAGTTTAATAGTATATCATTGCGACGGAAAACTATTGTTAAAAAACAGCAAAGTTTAGTAAGATTAGTGCAAGATGTTTACATTTTGGAAAAGGACTGCTTGTTTTGGTTTAGTCGAAACTCGTAATAATCTAAGGAGAAGTAATTAACAATAAAGCTAATGTAGTTATTTATAAAGATTTCTTTCATTCTTCCGTTGAATAAAATAAAATAAATGCAAAGTTTGAATTTTAAGAAACGGCATTAATCCAAAAAAAGGGCCTTATGAAAGAAATTCCTAAACCTCTAAATAAATTAAACTAAGTTATTTGAAAACATTTATGAAATTTTTCGATTCAACGAATAACTTAGAATAACTTTTTTGTATGCATGCTTAAGTTTACTAATCACATTTTATGATGATTTGTACAATAAATGGAACAAGCCGATACAGTCATCGAAGCAACAGTAGAAAAATAAGCAGATGTATAAAGGTACAGAAACAAGCAGATGATTCAAGTGGATGACAAGCAGATAGTCAAAAAGGATCCGTGCTGTAAAATTGATATTAATAGAATATCGTAGATAATCTTTTCCGACAAATATTACTATTTTCAACATGTATGACACAAATATTACACAGACAATAGGGCGCTAAATACAATTGTTTATGTAATGGTGACCACCCTCAAAAATAGCTGGGAAACAAAGGAAAAAAACAATACAACAATATTCCAAAAAATTGCACTTTTAATAATAACATTAAATAATTCAAGAGCTATTTATGCGTTCTATATTTGGTTTTCAGAAAAAGTTTTAATTTTTTTTCTTTCTTATTCTTTACAAATAGGAATAATAAATTGAAAAAAAAAAGTTTAGAATCAGATAAAAAAAATCATTTATGATATCTAAATGATGCTGATTTTAATTTTTCAAAGTCACACTTTTAAAAATAAATTTGAAAGCAAAATTGGACAAAAAAACACTTTCAATTTTCTACAACCCAATCGTTATAGATAGATAGATAGATAGATAGATAGATAGATAGATAGATAGATAGATAGATAGATAGATAGATAGATAGATAGATATAGATAGATAGCAGATATGCATGTTTAAAAATAAATTCGGTTATATTATACTTAATTCAAAGCTCTTAAGATAAAACAAATAATATAAGAATAATTCAAGTCCATTCCTAATTAGGTCAACAAAGAAAAAATATTATTTTGGTTTCTTTTTATTAAATAGTTACAAATAATATAAATGATTTATCAAAAAATGATTGATTTTCGCAAGAACTGAACTTGCATTCGTCACCTTCAAGTGAAAAATAATGAAATCCTCGCGTTTTACCGTTTGGGCTACTGCCAGCTTATTTCGATATTCATTACAAACTGATAAAGCTTTATTTAAAGAACTAAAAATTAATTAAATTGAATGAATGAATTAATATCTGAAAATACTTTATTAGCATCGAGTGTCATCCACTCCAAGTTTTTTTCAAAATATTTAAACATGATTGAATGAATAAAAAATATTTTATTAACGATTGAAAATATGAACAAGATATATATAGGGAGACTGTAATTAAAAAAGGAAACAATCTAAAACCAGTTTTAAAAACCTGTAAAACACATAAAAAAAACTTCTTAGATTTTGTCTAAACTCACAATACGTTAAAGATTATTCCACTTGACTCAAGAATTTTTTCCTCACTAATGTATGGCATTTATTTGAAAAAAAATGTGTGTGTTTTAGCTGAAAATCATAAAGAGTAAGCTCAATTAAAATAAATTCTACGACGAAACAAAGAAATTGTTATTGTTAGGAATTTGGAGTAAATATTCGATAAATATTGTAAATATTTATTGTATATTTATATGGATTGTATATTTATATGGATTGTATATTTATATGTATATTATATGGTAAATATTTATTGTATATTTAAATTGTATATTTATATTGTAAATATTTATATGAAGTTAGTGTAAATATTGTAAATATTTATGAGTTGTTTGGTAATTATAGTAAATATTTATAAATGAAGTAATTGTATAAAATTAATTGTAAACGCGTGTCAGTGAGAAAAGATCGTTCTAAGGAGAATTTCAACAGAAGATCGCCATATTTGACTAATTTGCCAATGTAGATGTGTTGGCTAAGTAATGAGGCTTCTAACGGTTTTTACTACACGCTAAAATGTGTAGTAGAAGCTACGAAATAAAGATTTGTTCTTAGGGAAAGTTGGAGAAATTTCCTGACTTGCCTCTAACGAGCGCGCCGTTTCTGAGTTGCTCCACCCACTTTAGTGGGATGGTATTTAAGACACACCTTACAGTTGAGAATCAGATCAGTTCGGACAACGAGCTAAGTTGGCTTAACTTGAGAGAGCGTCTTTTCTCTCGTTGACGTGTGTTCTAAAGCTTTGCTGTTAACCGAGATTAGCGGATTAAGTAGAGTTAATTCACTGTGAATTTGTAACTTGTACGCGTTTACATAGATAATGCATGTTTGCATAGACAATGAATTCCGCATCTTCGCATCGTTCTTACGTGAGAATTATTGCTCGTAACCTTATTGAGTAATTCTTTGAGAAACTAAGTACATTTTGAAAAATATTCTTTAGAATACATAAAACCTTGACTCTGTGCGATTTTTTTTCTGTAATTTCTTTATAAAACAAGTATGGTTTTCACACACAAAAAATTAATCACCTTAGTTTCAAATTAAAAATCACAGTTGGGGGGAATCAGAGTACATTGAACAGAACGTATACAAAATTCTGGCAAAATCACATAGCTGGATGCAACAATTCTTTTTCTTTCTTTCTTTTCTTCTAATTTCATAAATGTTTAAAATACACATTTTTCATGCAAACAATTGAACCATTTGTCAATAATTCCATTTTAATAATTTAAGATTCACTGTATGTCTTCATACAGTTAAATTTCAGTTTATAAAAATATTAAATTGAAATAGGAATACCGGAATTATAATGTATTTACCTCAATGTATAAAACATCAATGTTCTTTCAAAACTTTTGATTCACAAAAGTCCACAGACACGCAACACGAATTTTAATTCTTTTTTTATAATCAAAACTTTCTTCGAAAAAAGACCTCTTTACTTTTAACTCGCACGAAAACTTTTCATGTTATTTTTTCCAGGACGAAAAGATTTTTTTTTAAAAAAAATCTTTCCTCCTAAGAAAGTAGTTTCGGTGATTTTTCTCCTGTCTAGAATTCTCTTTTTTATAATTGCAGAAGGCAAGAAAAGTAACGCATTCTTAATACACTCAAAGCTAATAAAATCAGTTGCTATCGATCAACATGTATTGTATATTTCTTGTTTCTCTTGAGTCTGTTTACTCAGGAGGATATGAAATTCATCTGAAGAAACATATAAAAACGAATTCCAACGAAATTTTAAGTTTAAAAATCCAAAATATATATAAATTAAACTTTTTTAATTTTTTGTATATTTTTATAATTTTTAATACAGCAATGCAAAATCATGCGTATAACAAAATGCACTTAAAAATCTGCTATCCCGTTAAACCAAAAGGTTTTTTTCTTGGATAAATTATAATGGAAATTGAATGATAAACGGTATGATGCTTTTGTTGGAATTGCAACCTTAATCCTAATAGGATATAATGTTTTCATGTTTGTTGTTGTTCTTTTTCTTCAATTCCTACCATTAGCTAACACACACACACACACACACAAATATAGATAGATAGATAGATAGATAGATAGATAGATAGATAGATAGATA
>JAOUZG010038029.1:4365449-4394784 GCA_026289955.1 Argiope argentata | reverse complement strand
ATATATATATATATATATATATATATATATATAAATGAAGTTCTACATTAATCAACAAAACAGTAAATTATTCGCTTTTATTTCAGATTAATTACATGAATGCCTCATTAGAAAGCAGCAGGGAGGGGGGATATTTCGGCATCTTCATCATCATTTTAAACTGCGATCAGATGACGTGAGCAGAACCTGAATGGATGCTTCTCCTGCAAGCTTCTGCACAGCCGTAATTGCAGAATCGTATACATGATGATTTCTTGATAGAATCAGTTTTCGAATCCGTTTCCCTCAATTTTTTCAACTGAGACTTTATTTATGGGTCAGCAAAGTCCGCGCTTTATAGTCGAAAGATCTGAAAATAATATCAACTCTGACACTGAGCACTAATCTCTCTGACTCTGACACTAATCGAGCACTGACATTGATATATTCCCTAATATCCAATGATAAATCTAGGAAAGGTATACTTGAACGAAGAATTTTTTTAATCCAATCAGAATATCCTTATTTTTTACCAAATTTATATATTTCTTTAATCTTATAAATATCTAATATCACTTAATTTACAAACTGTTTTACAAAGATTTACACTTCTAATTCAAAACATAACAAAAGCTTTAGGCTTACTATTCAATCTTTATATTATTTTTTTAATTTACATTTGAGTATTGAAGCAATAGAATGTGCTTAAAGAAAATATTTAAAAAATATAATAACTGCATAATAAAACAAACTTCAGAATATTTTGAAAAAACTATTGAAAATAAAAAATTGTTTTACGGAAACAATATTTATGTCATTGAAACTCTAACTTCCTAAATTACAATGTAGGATATTAATCGTTTATTTTAATAGCATATTTCGAAATTATTTAGAAAACCCTCAATCATTTCAATTACTTTTTAATTAAGAGTGTAATTAAAGTTTTTTAAAAAAATTTTACTGTGCAAGTATTATCAAAAATTAAAACTATAGACAAAAATTATTTGGACTTAGAAGACTATAGACAAAAATTATTTGGAATTAGAAAACTATAGACAAAAGTTATTTGGAATAATAATATGCAGAAAGATATGCATGAAAAACATACCTGAATTCTGTGTTCACTTATAATCTTGACAAAGCAGATGAAGGTGCAATTATAAAAAACAAATAAAAAAATAATTTGTTTGATGGTAAAATAGAATATCTCTGTTTAAAAGATATTTAGGAATGGTAATGCATGATAAGAGGTGTGGTGATTGCCTTCCTCCTCAATCTTTGTTAGTATGGCATTTGGTGCTGAGAGCTGAGGAGGCAAAACAACTTATCTGCTTTCACTAATAAATTTAACGATCCCATGCAGTTTCTGTTTGGACAGGACATTCTTGGTCATGGCTTGGTGGTGAGTCATTTTTTTTTCATATGCCAAGAATTTGTGAGAGCGCACTCCTTATCATAGTAAACTGCCGTGAAAATCCCACCACAACTGCACTGTCCACTTTCCCACTGATGGAACCTTTTGAGGTCGGCAGGAAAAGGGTTTTGAAAAGAAAATAATATCCTCTCTGATCCGGTTAGAGGGATGAAAGTTAACTGAGGGTAGGATATTAAAAACCTTTCTGCCTTGAACATCATTTTTCCAATATCTTTACCATTCCTCTAACGTGTTATCTAACCCATGGGACAGCAGTTACAGAAGTACATTTCATATATTTTGAGAAAAAGCATGGTACATTATTTTAATATTTGTTATCAATTTTTTCAATTCCTACTATTAGCTCACACTCTCCCTATATATATCTCCCGGATCTTCTTCAAATTTTCAATCCTTAATAAAATGCTTTTTATTCATCCAAGTTCAAGTAAATTTTTTTAACTTGGATGGCATTTGATATTAAGACAAATATTAATTTAATAATTTTTATTAATTAATCCAATACTAATTTTTTTGCCAAAAACCTTCATTTCCTCGCCGACAAGTGAGTAAACATGTTTTTGGCCGATTAATTTAAGCGATTCTGTTTATTTTCATGTTTGATGCATTTAAAATTAAACTGTTTTAATAAATCAATTTTTTCGATTTATTTTGAAGTACTTTCGAATTAAAATAAAACATAATAAAGAAAATTATAACTTTCTAATCTGTATTGCGCTCCCCAACTGGTGTAAAAAAATCACGCATTTTGCGTTGCCACAATTGGATTTGAATCCCCAATTTGCTTTGAAAATGTAACGCTAGTATAATTTTTTAATCGATTAATTTTAGTAATCGTAATTTTCATGCTGGGTTAGTCTAGTTGGTGTGGCGTTGGATTTGCACCCCTTCGACTGCGAGTTCTAACACCATATACCGAAAGCAGAAAGTAATTGCCCGGAAATTCACTTTCTATTTTGCAGTTTAATACTGTCATTCTGTCATATTTATATACATATTTATATTAAATGCAATTATTTAATAAAAAGTAACTAAAATATAATTTTTTCTTTACTAACCTAAGTTGGAATTGATTTTAAAAAATTGTTTGTTTATTTTACTTGTAATTTATAATGTTAATTAGAATCAATATGTGAATTTTTGTTTTTAGTTACTAATTGTGCAAGCAAAATAATGTTGAAATTTTGTCATTCCTTGACATATAATCTTTCCTCTTCCTTAAGAATTTTATGTTTTATTTTTCGAATAATTAAAATCATTTTTTGCTCATGACTAGACCAAATATTAATTTAAAAATTAATTGGCTCGAATAAATAAATCTTTCCATTTAAAGAAAGAAAAGAACATCTTGAAATTTTTTTAAAAAAAAAGATCGATTCAAGTAGTATATTTAATTAATAATTTGAGAGTTTTAACCACGTACACTGATTAATTTAGTTTCAAAACTATTTATTTGTTTATTTTTCATCAATTATATGTGTAGTGTACAGAAAAAAATTAATTAAGAAATAGCGAAAGAAATTACTTAAAGTCAAAATGCAATAAAAATCAAATAACAAGAATTGAATAGAGTTTTATGCCAAGACATTTAATAAATTAACCTTAAAATTTAGATCAAAATACATTTATATTTATAGGGTGTATAGATTTCTAAAGGCTATGCGTTGGCTAATTTTTGTTGATTAAAATTTTACTTCATGAAAAATTAAGCAAAAACTCGTTGTATCTATAAATAAAATCCAAAAATAAGATCGTACAAAAGTGATTTTGTCATTTTAAAATTCGAGCAATTTTTTTAATAATATTTGTAAGGTAATTAATTTAATTTTCGTAATTTTTTAGAATATTTATTGCATTTCCAAAATGTGATGAAATTTGATTATTTTTGATTACATCTACAATTATATAAATGTGTGTGTGTTCTTTCCTTAACCCTTTTTAAGGCTGTGGTAATTATCTTACCACCACCTTAAAATATTTTGAAAATATTGTAGCTCCAAAACTAACTAGAAACGGACAAAAGTGTCATGTTCAACATCAATGTTACTTTGTGTTCAGCTCCTTGTTATGTTGTTTCACTAGAATAATTTGAAATGATACATTTGGTAATTTACATTGTATCTGGTTTTTCTACCACTCATTTCATGTGTAATTAATAAATTTTAAATTGTGAAATAACTAATAATAAATAGTTTTTCAAAAATCGTATTTACTTGTGAAATTATTTATATTTCATATTTTTCTATTGAATAAATTAGTAAAATGTCATTGCTAGTTTGGGACGGTGGAAAAGATGTAGTTTCCACTCCTGTAATAAACTACAAACACAACGAAAAAAAATTTAACAAAAATACTTTCTTTGGTCATAAACGAGCTTCTTTTTTCCAAATATAACGTAAAACGAAAATTTTGATAGAAAACAGCTTGTGCCCGTTAAAGGGTTAATTAAAACTGACTCATGGTTACTCGGTTTATTTTTTTAATTCTATGCTACTGTTGTACTTGGCTTATTTTTTTTTAATTCCATGCTACTGTTGTAATGAACGTTTCGTTATTTTCTAACTGAAAATTTTCATTACACAAAAAAGCAAAACTAAGTATTGTAATTCAGATACTTTTTTTTAATTCCATGGTATTGTCATAGTGAACAGTTGCTTCTTTATTTTCTGACTTAAAAAATATTTTCATAATTCATAAAGGCAAAATAAAGCATTGTAACACAGTTAATTTTTTTATTATTTCATGGTACTGTCCAGTGAAATTTATTCCATGGTATTGTGAAAATAAAGAATTGTTGCTTCTTCTTTTTATGACTAAAAAATATTTTCGTAATGTTTAATTTATTTTAATTACGAATTTTATTGATTTTGTTATGTACAAAAATCACATATGGCTATACTGCACCGTAGATACAAGTTGAAATAGAGAATTCGGGTGAAGTTTTAAATCACTAGTCTTTGGGAATGTTAAAAATCAAAACAAATGAGTAAATGAAAGTTATGTGAAAAACTAAACTAACTGGGAAAAAGAAGTAGGTTTTAAAAATCTAAAAAGATTTTGATGGAGTTATTCCCCCACGAGGTCCTGCATATTTCAAATTTATAAATTAAATGTATGCGGTGATAGTTGAAAACTGAGCATTCAATTAAAATATGTGAAACACTGAAATTAACATGGTATGTTGAATGGGTAGAATGAGGATCTCCAAACAATAGGTGTTCATGTGTAAACGGTGTCTTACCAACTTGACGTACTGAAATACCAGACCAAGTTGAAGTTGTTGTTATGCCCGCGTTCCGCTTTACAACGGAAGCAGGGGTTGAGTAGTTTCTGAGGGTAGGGCACAGAACAGACTCCCCGACCCGCCACGAAGGCACACAGATTAACCATTAGCACTGAATGACCGTATCGCCATAAAAGCAATTAGCGGGAACTGTGGTTGAGTCCTAATGGCCGTCACCGGCCACAGTACAACCTTCCCCGAAGGAAGTACTTCCCATCATCGATGGAAGGAGCCTAACCCCCACCTATTTGTGTACCCACCGGGTTGGCGAGATCCAAACCACCATAACGGAAGTATCTCGTCCCCAATTGTGAGGGGCTCTCCTGGGGGACAGCTCCTGAGGGTATGAACTCCCAAGGCAGAAGTCTGACTTCTAGTTCACATAGGCCACAAACCCTTTTTAAGGGACGGACTTCATTCATGCACTTCGATTCGATGCATTCGATTTAACGTGCGCCAGCCACCACATGCAATGAGTCTTCGGCTGGCGGGTTTGAATTTGCAACCAAAGAGATGCGAAGCCATCGCAATACCAGCTATTCTATCCTGGCCCACCAAGTTGAAGTGGATGGCTTAGTCGAATGTAATTTATTAAGTGATTGCCGATTCCAGGATTCCTGTCATATTGGACGTATATGTTGTGCGAAGTATCATTTTGTATCAAAATGTGGTCATCAAGCATAAGAAACGTAAACGAAGGAAAGATTTACATATACATTTGTGTTGTTAAAATGAAACCTTGTCAAAGTCATTAAACAATGCTGCAAATGTAAAATTTGAACATCCTTGCTCTTGATTTAAGTTAGCAATGCTTCATTGTTTCCGAAATAGCTGAAATCAATACATTTCTTTTTTTTATTACTTTCTTAAACAGAAAAGGAAAAGATAGGCTTATTAAAAGTGAACGACGACGCTAAAATAAGAAAAAAGAAAAAAAACTTACAATTTTACATTGCAAATATTTAGATAAAGTATAGTTTATTGTCAAACTTGTACTAATTAGGAAAAAAGAAATTCTAAATTCAAATACAAAAAAAAATTTAATAAAAATATATAACAATTTTTCTTGCTATTTCCTTCAATAAAATTCTGGAGGATACTTACTCATTTATTTTGTAAAATATATTCGACGAGACGATAAACATGTTTGTGTTTCCGCAAAGGTTTTGAGTTAGCAATTGAACCGTAAATAATTAATAAATATTTTCATTTCCTAGATTATTTAAAAAAAACAATTATTTCACTACTGAAAATTTTCGAAAGAGAGAATTTTTGTTTATTTTCGGCAAATGAAAATATTGTTTTTTCTTCACTTCTAAATTATAGTCAATAAAATAAATATTTTAAGTTAATTGGATGTTCATATTTAAATTGAGAAAATAAATAAGAATTGAAAATTATATTCATTATTATTGTAAAAAGTACTTTTTATTTACTTTTTTAATTATTTCTTCCTGGATTGAAAATATAATTTTAAATTCATATGTTGAAGCTTTAAATTAATGATTTATAAATAAGATTTATTCGAATTATTTGTAAGCTTTCGTTAAATTTAAAATTTAGTAAAATTTAAAGCTGATTAATTTCATAAGAAATCTAGTGCAGTTTAGAAAGAAATTTGTTTTGAATTATTTTACTTCTTAATTTAGAAAGCTGCAATAAATTATATTAATTTATTGTAATATTTGTATCAATTTAAAATGTTATAAACATTGAGCTATGAATAAAAGCAGAATTAAGGAAATTGTTGGTTGTCCAGACGTTTAACCCTTTGCATTTATTATTTCTTATGCACTAGTTGTATTTTTTTTCTAACGAAAAAAAAAGTTTTTAATTAAAAACTCATGCAGTAAAAGAACATTTTTAATAGCAATCGAATAAAAAAATTTATAATGTATTAAAACCCCTAAAATAAAATTGACTGGTATATATATATTTTTTTCTTTTATATGTATTATATTATTTTTAAATCAATAATTTTTTTATTCTTTTGTTATTATAGGAAGTAACGATTTTTTTAAACTATCTCTATCGATATAAATGGTATGAATTTTTTTTTTCAATATTGTTGTCCTTTTTCGTTCTCAGATGCAAGTTTATTTCTCCCGTGTGATTCATTTGTGCTTGAAATATTATTTTTAACAGACAGCAGAAAATATGCTTATATTAACTGCTCATATTTATTTCTTTTATTTATAAAAAATATATGAGACTAAAAATATGAAATATTTTAAGACTTTCACTAAAAAAAATCATTTAACTGCAGTCTGAGAATGATGCAGTTTGACAGCTTTTTTCTTGAAAGAAAATTTTCGGTTTAAAAGTAAACTATGCTATTATTTTAATAAAATATTTAATACTTTTAAGAAATTTAGACTTTTCTGGACCAAACAAAATCTTCATAATGAGAGATAATACTGATATTTCTGATGGGATCGACTTGATTATATGTGGATTGTTGAACAGAATATGTTTGGATAAGATATAAAATTGTTCCAACTGGTTTTAAACCGAATATCTGTATTTCCTTTATATTAATATATTATATAATCAAATCAGAATTAAATATTATGCATTTAATATAAAACTCAGTAATATTAAGCATAACAAGTAATATAAAAAAATTAATCAATTCCTACTTTGATTAACAAAGAAAATTTTATTTTAGTTACTTTTTATTAAATAATTACATTTGTTGTTCTCGTGTTCAGCTTTACAAGAGAAGGAAAGGTGCAGTAGCTTCTGAGAGTATGAACCCCTGAGCACCTGAGGACAGAAGTCTCACTTCTAGCTTACACACGTCACAAACGCTTTTTGCAGTGTGGACTTCATTCATAAGTTTCATTTATTCATCCACAGATAGTAATTTAGATCTGGAACAGCGAACGATCACCTATGACCCAGTGCCCACAGTGGTATTACTCTCGACATGGAGGACTTTGTGACCACGACAGATGTAACGTCCACCACGGACGCCTGCTCGCGTGGGGAGTCTTCGGCTGGTGGGTTCGAACTCGCAGCCCAAGGGATGCGAATTCAATGCCCTACTAACCAGACTATCTCTGCCTAAAAATTACACTAACTATATATAATTTATTAAAAAATTATACAAGCGTTGAATTTTCAATACCAATTTGGAATTCAAAAGCAATTGAGATAATCAAAATGCATGAGCTTTCTACGACAGTTGAGGTAATGTCATACAGATTAGAAATTTTTAACTTTCTTTATTCTGTATTATTTTACTTGGAAAGTACTTCAAAATGAATCCGAAAAATCAATTAATTAACAATGTTTAATTTTAAATACATCAAATATTAAGAAAATTAAAAAAATCGTTTGTCATAGTCGGTCGAAAACATGTTAAGCCTAGCTTCATAGCGTGGGGAAGAAATAAGCTGAAACGATTGAAAATTTGTACAAGATATTTAATTTTATATAGGGAGAGTATGAGTTAATAGCAGTAACTGAAAAAATAGTTAAAAGTTATGTTTAGCTAAAACAAGCTGAACAAAACAAAAATAACAAAAACGAGAACTGTCGGAATATTCAAAAAAATCTAATAACCTTTTACCACAAGTATAAAGGACTTTTTTTATAATGAAAGCAAGACTCCTGGCGGTTCGCGCAATTCACTCACAAGGAACTGAGCTTTGAATAAATTAAGGATGGAAAACAAAAGAGGCTTAATGTTAATCCTATCGAACCACTTCAAATCCAAAAGATTTCGAAATTTAATTCATTATTTCGCAATCACTACTTCTCAATCGTCATTTTATAGTTATTAAACTCACTAAAAAACAAAAAGAAGACAAAGGTGGAAAAAATATTTCCAATGATATTAAATAAAGGAGAATTCCTTTGCTTAATTAAGAAATTTTGTAAAAGAAGTTATAGTAATCCTCGCATACTTGACATACAAAATTTTTTTTCTAAAATATATTTTAATGTCATTAATCTGAGCTACTAAATTAAAAGAAATAGGTGGATAAATATGAACATTTATGTATTGGATTAAAAGTATGTTTGTCATTGAAAATTTAAAATAGTTTGTACCGATTGAAAGTCGTGATACGAACCTGCAATGCTAGGCCATGACCATAATACAAAAGTCGACTTTGGTATCGTAGATGTTATCTGACTTATGAAGCTAACGCCAAAGTACTCTCCCACCATTGAGTCGGCGGAGGGACGAACGATTTTTATTGCGTCAAGCGTTATGGTGAGTTGCTGCTTGCTCACATCAAGTAAGTCTGACGGCTTTGCTTTGCTTGCTTGCGTCAAGTGAGTCTGAATATTTTGCATTGCTTGCTTGCGTCAAATGAGTCTGAATATTTTGCTTTGTTTGCTTGAGTCAAATGAGTTCGACGACTTTGTTTTTGCTTCGGGTAGATGGCGCCACGACTGTTGCAGGAGGTAACGTTGCCATGGTCATCAGTGTACCGGTTGAAGGTCGTAATATGAACCTGAGACGCTAGGACCAGTAGCCGAGTAACATGACCACAATACAAAAGTCGATGCCTGTATCGTAGATGTTATCTGGCTTATGAAGCTAGCGCCACAAGTTTAGCTCCATGCATTTTTTAATGTCCCGTTTCTGAAGATTTACCGATGATTTTATTTTTAACCCTTTCCCGATGGGTACGTCATATATGCATCATCTACAAAAGTATCACAGCCTGGGGATACATTCGTGCCTGCTATTAGTTAAGCTCAAGAAAAGGGTGGCGCTAATGTGCATTTTAAGCTGGAATTTTTTTTTCAGGCCACTAGATGGCTCCCCATGTCCATTACTTCTGACATAAACTTCGCTTTAGCATTTTGACCTTCGATTAGTTCATATTCTGCCACATTTTGGTATTTTATTCATCAGCTGTTCCTTGAAAGTGGGGGGAGGTAGCCATAATGTCAATAAACATAACCGGGTTCTTTAATTTTTCACTTGATTCACTTACATTCTCGCGTTTCTGTTCTTCCTCCAAATTATATTTATTATTATTATCCGTTTTATTTTTGCTTCTAGCCAAGGTCTGTATGATTTTTACCATCAGTTCTTTTGAATTTCATTCGGATGTAATTTTAGGGTTTTTTTTAGTTATTTTTTATTTCAGAATGCCTTAAATTCGATTTTTTTATAATGTCACAACATGATGTTTTTGGGGTGAGGTTTGGGCGTGAAAAAAAATACATAGGCGAAAATTAAAAGTTTTATTATCTGCACGAGCATCTCAAAAAATCAGCTTTTAATAACGCGTTGCCACTGCATTTACAAAATTTTTAAAAAAATAAGTTAATGATTACAGCAAATAAAACCGAAAAAAATGTCATTTTGAGTACGTGATGATATGAAATGAAATAAATACGAAACGAGATATTTTTAAAAAAAATACATGCGAGACAAAGTTGTTTGGATCATTTGCAATACTAAAGTGACTCATTCAATGAAATATTTAAAAGGAATAAAAAATATAATTGAAATTACACGAGCACGTGGTGCTTGACCGTTTCAAGAAATGATGTTCTGGAATGATACATTGTAATATGCATAGTAGATTTCATTTTTGTTTGTTTTTGGGGAGGGAGGGGAATTATTTATCAGGGAACCAAAATCTCGCGTTATGAATTAAACTATAATTAGAGCCACAGATAAGAGTCAGTATCCATGATCTAAAAAAATAGAAATCAAGATTTTGAGGGACTGGATATTTTATCAGAATTTGAGATCACTGTGCGCCTACCTTCTACCTATTTTGTATCGTATTTTTGAATTCTTTAATATTCATTTTAAAGTTTATTAATGTATTTAGACAACAAAATTTCAGAATAATTTCAATAGGGCTTCTGAAAATTATTTTGCAATGTAAACGAGTTTCTTTAAACATATATTAATATTAACTAAAAGAAAAAGATTACTAAATTCTGATTTTAGTGCACATGACAACTAAACTATTAAATTAAATAAACATTAAAAAATTATGTAACGAGGACTCAATTTTACTTTTTGTAATCTGTTTTCAAAGTTTGGTTTAGTGTCTCAAAACCCTCATCCTGTGAGAGGATTCCTTCTGCGTGTGAGCAAATGCCGAGGAAATGTCTAGAATGTAGACAAACCGTGCCGAAAGGGTTAATCCTGAAACGTGGTTAGAAGACGAGAAAATCAATCTTTTCCTATAAAAAAGGAAGAGGGTTAAAATATGTATTACACAATATAATACAGAATACAATATACAATATTCTTATATATTACACAATAAGAGAACGTTATATAAAGAAGAAAAGTTTTTTGTATAAACTTTTTTAATACTCATCCCAAGCATGTATTCTATACATGAGGAAATACGAATATATGATGATATGCAGATAATTATATACAGATATGCTTGGCATAGTTCAATAACTACAAAATGGTGGAGTGTCAGATAACATCTTGTGTTGTCTCGGTATTAAGCTCGAAGAACTTAAGAACTGGCTTACGATAAAGTTGAATAGCAAGATTTTAATTCCCCTTCCCCACTTAAATCCAGGGGATGCTCCTTTTTTGAACAGTTTGAAAACAATTTAGCCCAAGTGCTTTTAGAAATCAATTTATTTAACTAAGTTACGTTTTGATACCTTATAATAACATTTTAGGAGAAAAAATGTTCACTTGCACGCATTTCATTAAAGTGAGAAGGTCGATATTGAAACTTAATTTCATCCAATTTAATTAGATATTTAAAAGAATTTTTTATACGTACGATGTAGCATTTTCAAAATTATCCTTCTTTAATTTATATGAATCGCCAAACTAGAAGTAGCTGCTTATTTAAAAACAAATTCTGAGTAACATCCTCATATAAAGCTGCTGCCAAAAAGTAATTGAAAATATTCTAATAATCCATGTTCTTTAGAGTTAATTATTGCTTTATCAGTGTTTTGTTGTGTAATGAATTGCAACTAGTTTCATTTTCTATTTTATACTTGAAACGATATTTAATAACCATGCCAAAACCATGTTTGAAAAATCTATACTTGAGATAAAATATCAAAATTGTTGATGATTAATCCAAAATCTGCCAAAGGATGTTTGAATCTTGATGGAATAATGGCAACTTTAATTATAACTATCGGGAATATAAGCCTTTACTGCAATCAGTCATTCTCAAGTGAGAGAAAAAGCTTATAACATTTTTTGTTAAATGAAAAAGCATATATTATCGGAAGATTGTTACATTAAAAAAATCTTTTAAATTACTTTTCAAAGCTCTTTGCGTTTACTTCCCATTTTTTATCATAATTTGATAAATCTTTTAATAAAATATATGTATTCTGTCCATGGAATTTTTTTTCTTATAAAACTTGGTTGATGTTCACAACCGTTACTTCATCTTTTTTTTTGTTGTTGTTGTTGTTCGTGTTATTTTCTTGATTTTAATTCTTCTTTACTTTAAAAGATTTCTTTTTCCTCATCTGCCTCGATTGAGGTTTTAATTAATTGGTTCATTAAAAGAGACTCAAATTTCAGATGCTTTGCTCTTTGATGATTTCTTGAGTTTCAAGTTGCCAGCAAACAGTACGGTCATACTTTTACGTCTTCCCACTCCATTTGAGTTTATCAAGCGTAAAAAAATTAGTAGGGTTTATATATTGGTAAGATGGAGTTTCGACAACTAACTTTTAATTTATTTTTCAAAATATGATGCATCATTCCTGTAAGTGGTTTTATTTCTAAAGCTGCTCGGTTATCATTTTTAAAAAGTTAGAGAACGAAGATAAATTACATTTAGAAAATTTAATTAATTATGAAATATTAAAAAACACGAAAAACAAAATTTTTACCTTGTATAACAACAATTCGACAGCAAGTTTTTCTTTTCCTCATTTTCTGCGTGTAGTCAAAATGCTGAACTTTCTTTTAACACTTCTTAAGCCAATTTATCCAACTCATTTAAGAAATCTCCACAAATATTTTTCAAAGCTTTTAAGTAATTCTCAGTGTGCTCTTTTTTGATAAACCAAACATTTATTATTAGTTTTTTTAAACTTTGTGTATTAAAACATTAATAAAATTCAATCTTTTTTGGCTTTATTAATATTTGTAGATGTTTTAACGACCGTCAATGAGGAACAGCACTTCTAAATATTGTTACGAAAACCACCGTACGGTGTGAAGACACAATCATCAGACCTCAGTAAAAAAGAACAACGACGTTTATCTACATGAAGACACCAACACATAGACAATGAATACACAGATGAAAAATATGTACAGACGAGACGAACACATTACAGCATATAGCAGCACACTACAGCATATTGTAGCCCACAAGTAGTTATCGACCTCAGCATTCAAAGCAGCCATAGAGAATGGAGCAGAGAAGGGGATCATCGAAGCTCCACTCTACGGTCTCTCCAAACGGCTGAATTTCTCACTGTCTCCTAGCTTTAGTTGACGAATGACTACCACAAGATTGGCTACTCCACATACTATGCGTCACTGCTTCAACAGTGGACAACAGGTCTCGGCACACATCAGCTCATCACTCGCTTGAACTACACACAAAGCTGGCAATCCGCCGTTGCTTCTCTATCCTCTCGAAGACTCGTAAATTGTCTTCTGCTCCAACTCCGCTTCAGGTTCAATTCAGTTCATACAGTCTGCCGACCTGTGTGAATACATTGAGTCTGCCGGTCTTTTATAGCTCCCGGGAGGCGAGCCGAGAACTTTCTAGAACAATCAGGGTGCATCTCGGTTACCATTGGATGGATCATGAAAATTCTCGAATGTTCCAGCATTATCCATTTTGTCGCCAAATGGTCTCCAAATTGGTCAACAAGCTCTCACATCACTGATGTAGCTCCCGCTCAGCACGCAACAGCCTTTCTTGAGAGGACACTGTTCGTGCTGGGAAGCAAAATTATAGATTATTAATAGAATCATATATTATAATTAAGATAATAGTATCATGATATCTGGTTATAAATTGAGTGGGATACTGAAAATAGATAAATAATTATTGTTATCCATAAACCGAATATTTAGATCTTCGTGGTTTAAACTCCAAATTTATGATTTCTTGTGTTATCACATATAAACCCATATTTATTTGCTGCTTGTTTTCTATTGTAATCAGTGAATCGACGTCCCAACTTCAAATCCAAACGATAATTTTACAAAATTATTTGACTAATATTGGCTAGAAAATATCTTTTCATATCAGCAAATCGTATAAAGTTAAAACTCTTTGAGGGTTATTAAGGTAAACAGTATAATTAAAGCGTTACTGAAAAACAGAGGAGACTTGGTGATTTGAAGAATGCCTATAATTGGATTTGAATAGATTGGATTTTTTGATGCAAGCGGATAATTATCAAAAGCGTCAAATATAGTACAATGCCCCCTTAAATAATTTCTTATCATACATTTCGAAAATTATTCGTAATCTGCAATATCTATTGCAATAAAGCCTCCTATTAACTCATTTCTAAACACAGAATTACTTAGAGAGGGTATTCCTAACAAAAATGTGCTCATCCCTTCGTGCAAATTTAATTGATGTTGGACTGACAACAGAATCACGCTTATTTCTGTCTTTGTCACAAGAAAGGAAAATCTTTGGTCCTCGACAATTGAATCGAGCAAAGACTCCTTCATTACCGAAACAGCAACTTATCCGTCTGTTATTTGGCGACAGTTGGCTGCCCTGTGGCTTGGCAACTCACTTTCGGAGGACTCGCTTCATTTGCATTCAACAGAAAACTCTGTAATTTATTCCATAATGTAGTGGTGTTGCTTTCAGGAATTCATTCACCAGTCGAATTAATCTTGAATCGTTGATCCGTGACAAACTCTAATAAAGACTTTAATTATTCTAAATAGAAAGGATGTGGATGCAGATTTCGAGTGGAATTATAATCCTTAGAATTAAAGGGAGATAATTTTGAAAATGTGTTATAAAATATTATGCACTGTGAAGCAAAAGTCCATTATTATTGCTTCAAAATTTGGACAATTATATACACATTATTTTGCCCTTGATGAGAGAACACTTTACCTTCTCTAATTATGTCCCTGAGTTCTCAAGTAAAGAAACAATGAGACGCAATAGTTCAAGAATAAACTTTTAAATAAATAATTGAAGTTCACACAGTTTAATAATTATTAACAAAGTTATTTTAAGTTTCAAAATTTGATTGAACAAATTATCTTGCCCTTCATCAGTGAGCGCCTTATCTACTCTAATTATGGCCCTGATTTCTCAAGAAAAAAAAGACACAATGGTTTGAAAAAAAACTTTTAAATAAATATTTCGAGTGAACATTGCGTAATAATGAACTAAAAAAGTTATTTTAAGCTTCGAATTTGGTTGAACAAATTATCTTGCCTTTGATGAGTGAACGCCTTATCTTCTTTAATTTTGGCCCTGATTTTTCAAGAAAAAAAAACAATGAAGCGCAATAATTCAAGAAAAAAAATTTAAAAATAAATAATTGAAGTTCACTTAGCTTAATAATTACTAAGAAAGTTGTTTTAAGTTTCAAAACTCGGTTGAAATAATTATTTTGCAATTGATGAGCATGATATCTTCCTTAATTATGGCCCTGATTTCACAAGAAAAAAAAAGAAGGCGCAATAATTCAAGAATAAACTTTGCATAACAATGAAATAAGAAAGTTATATTGAATGCCAAGCTTCTTCTTCAGTACAGCCGACCACCACTGAACGTAGCAGTATCGACAGGATTTGTTGTGGCCGACTGTGGACTGTAGGAATGTCCATCCTTACATTGACAGAATCTGTCAAACTAATATTCTCTTCAAGATACTCGACCCCAAATTGGTCATAAACTGACCACCCCCTTCTCTACAAACTTTCAAACAGTTGTGAAAAAACTGACAATTTCAGACATCATGTCCTTCAGAGTCCTAAGAGTACCTGGTACCGTCAGTGCTGAACTCAAGTCATTATTTTCAACTTGCGGATGTTTTCTATGATCGGAGATTTCTGTACATTGAATGCCAGGCTATAATGATGAAAGAAAGTTCATGAAAGAACTATTAAAAATTTGAAATAACTTTTAAAAAGCTTATGTCAGAAAACTAAAGGTAAAATGCGGTAGATGATCGATTAAAAATTGAAAATTCTTTTTCTTTGATTTCTGTTTCGTTAATTTCATAGTGATTAAACCCTGAAGACAATTTTCAAAATGTTATGCAAAATTATGAATGCAACTGTGCACTCTTTTTTAAAACGTAACTATACGTTGTATGATAGCACTTTCTTTTCAAATCTCCAGATGGCACAAAGGATGTTGTGCTTCTCACGCACATCCAGCGTGGCATGAATTTATGCCACTTTAGATTTTTGATGAAATCCTAGAAATAATTGCCTGAAAGTGAAACAATACTAGTAATTCCAAACTGAAAATTAATCCATTAATTGGCAAATGGTGAGAAGTTGCAGTAAAACATTGTTATTGATATTTTCAAAGTAAAAAGGAATCTTATAACATATTAACATACTCTTTTAATTTCTTTATTTAATTAATTATTTCTTAGAATTTGTTGTCGATTAATTTATTTTCATAAATTTTCAGACCTACGTACGAAAGCATGCTTACTGTGGCCAATGGGGAATGCAGTTCTCCCGTAACAACCAATCACAACACGTTACTTCTTGCCAAATAGAGGCTGAAAATGTATAAATTTTACATTATTAACTTTATTTAATTTTACGAACTTTTTAATTTTTTAACAATTTTTAATTATTAAGTATCCTTAATGCTTATAAGTAGTATTTTAAACATTTCAAGAAGAGTAATAAATTTTTTAAATAAAACTTTCTGAGTGATAAAAAATATTCTCTTATATCATCTTTAGAAATGTCACTGTACGAGCCCCATTTTCATTGATTACATCATTAAAAGATATTTAATAATGTAATTCGCAAAGGGTTAGTATTCTTCCTCATAGACACGTTAATAGGGAAAAGTTATGCATGTCATCAAAATTTTGTTTTATTGTTTTAATGTCTTTTTTTCTGATGATATAAGATAGCAACTATGGCAAAGACCTCATTTTTATACATGTTTATTTGAAGAGGCCGATACCTGAGCCGGAACCTCTTCTCATAGCATATATATTACACAACCCAGTGGATATTTCACCTTAAGATAGGTGTAAGTGGTGTTCATTCTATGAAATATTATCACCACTATCTTTTTGGCCAGATATATTCAAAGTTATTATTTTTCTATGAGAGTGTCTTTATCCTTGTATTGTATTTTGAGGACAATTTTGCAATTCATGTTCGATATCGTGCAAACATCCATTCCATTCTCGATTAAAGACTGAACTAACCATTCATTTAAAGTCCTGGGATTTTCTTTGTTATACCTTTCAAAGGCAAGCTCGCCAAGCTCGGTCCCCCAGGGACTTCAGACATAAAGCTTCTGGAATTGTGATTGGTTCTCGCCGCTATGATGGGTGCAGAAACAGCACTGGGATGATTATCACTAGATAATTATGGGACATGCCTCCTACTGGAAGGATTGTAAAGTGAGCGGTGAAGACCCTTAGAACTCAATCTCGGTTCCCGTCTATGCTTGAATTTTCTCTCAGTTGGTTTTCCCCTCTGTGCATTCGGACCTAAAAGTCAAACGGAAAAGTCTCGCCAAGATATCACGCGTACACGGCGTAATCACGCCAAATCCAAGATACTGCTTAGAGGAGAGGAGAAAAGAGGGAGGTGCAAACACATTCTTGTTCTCTGAGATAGAAAACAATAAGTTCTGCAATTCTCTCAACTGAGCAAACGAGTTAGATAAATAGCTAAAAATAAAGATAATACGTAACTGAATGTCAAATATCAAAAAATGCTTATCATTACAGTTAAATTTGTTGAATTTTTTAAAAATTTCTTTTTTAAAGGCATCGATTTTAAAATGATACGGAAAAGTATAACCGAGAAGCAAATTCGTAACAATAAACATCTTTTATGCAGGCTTTTATGTGATTTTTCCCCCAACATCTGCTTAAGAATCACAAACCACATTTTTGTACAAATCCAGAATAGAATAAGCGACGATTTAATCCTTTTAACTTTCAACTGGAAACACGTCGTTATAAAACGAAGTCAACCGCATGTCGCAAACCATCTGAAAGGATACTACGATGTCAGTATTGGAAATAAAGAATTAATGTCTCCATAAGGATTTGGAAGATGTTTCTCGAATAAATTTCTTGTTGGAAATATAAACCATTTACTTTTGAAAAGGAGGTTGTTTCCAGAATGAAAATTTAGAGCCTACACCATATACTTCCCCAGTCTAATCCTCTTACTGGTAAAAGATAGGTTTGATCCCAAAATAAATCCGAAGACAGAGGAAAACGAATTTTATAAGTCTGAACTAATCGAACGAGTAGTACAACTGAATAATATATGCGAGAAAACTCTTCTTCTTCTGTACAGCCGACCACCCCGCCACCACTGAACGTATCAGTGTCAACAGGATTTGTTGTGGCCGCTGTGGACTGAAGCAATGTCCATCCTTACATTGACCGAATCTGTCAAACTGATATTCTGTGCGAAATATTCGACCTCAAAGTGATCATAAAATGACCACTTCCTCCTCTACAAACTTTCAAACAGTTGGCAAAAAACTGACAATTTTAGACATCGTGTCCTTCAGATTGCTAAGATTACTTGGAACCATCAGGACTGAACTCAAGTCATTATTTTTAACTTGCAGATGTTTTCCATGATCTGAGATCTCTGTACATTCCTTTAAATAGTGGTAAGCAGTACCGATTCCTCCACAAATGCATTTATTTTCCTGCATTCTTCCAAATCTTTGGAAATAGGCAGGGAATCTCCCATGTCCTGATATCATTTGGATTACCATTGGATGGTAGCTTCTTATTTTTATTTCTGGATTAGGAATAAAATCGTAAGTCACTCTTCCTTTTTTGGACCTATACCATCTGTCAAACCACTGTAGCTTAATTTCTTCTCTCAGTTCCCATTTTAAGACACCATTTGATTTGGGGACAATTATATCCACACTCTTTCTCTGTGCCGCCATCTTTGCATATTGATCCACCTTTTCGTTGCCATACAAGCGAATGCGAGAGAACTCTGAAATTTATACCAAACATACATTTTAATAAATTGGTAGAAAATTTTCTTTTTACTTCATTCGTATCAGTTTAAATCAGAAATTTGAGATAATTTCAAAATTAATTTATGTCCTTTGGGTTTTTTAATTGGTTAAGCCAATTGTATATCAATTCTTATCAATAAAATTAATTAATATTATATTAATATTTAAGGTAAAACGAAGAATCGATCCACTTTTTTGATACAGTTGTAGAAGATGACAAAATTTAGTTTAGTTTGGTTGTGTTAACACCTCGTATTAAAACCACACTATAACTATTTTGGGGCGAACATAGTACTTTTGATCAGCCGTCAGATTACGAGGGCGACACCTCTGCTAATACACACACGCGCCCTCTCCAAATTCCCACACCACACCAGCGAGAGGGCGTTTAGCCCTGACTCATTCACCGCATACCAGATCTTCTTTCATGACGGTTCTCAACGTAGTTATTACTAATAATTATACAATTAATCACTTTATTAACTTACAAATTGTTATTGTTTGAAAATCCGTTGGGAAACAGCCGCTTTCGGTATTTTTTATACGTCGATGGAAAACATCATGCGTCTTAGATCGTCATTAATACTCATAATTTAGTCGACAATGACTTTTTCCAGGGGTTGAACAATTGCAATATGCTGCACAAACCCACGATCTTCCAAAAATCATGAAAAAGTCACGCATATTAAAATAGAATAACAAAAGTGATCATACTGCTCTTCCATATTGAGATTTATCAACCAGAGACAACCTTAGGTTGAATACTGAAACGATGTGTGCGATTGGGAAAGTACCGTGATTATATAGGCAAATGTTAAGATTTTTCTGAGGAGTCACTGCATCTTAAAACCTGACATCGTTTCATAATATTATATTAAATATATGTAATTTGAATTTGTTTTGAAATTGGAAAGCAAATTGCAAAAATTAGTCGATATTTACACTGTAATCTTAGTATGAGCCTGTTTAACTTCTATAGCATTTATTATACATTTTTTAATATTCAATTTAACTTCCAAATATAATATTCCATAAGTTTTTACTTCGTTTTTCTTTTCCATGAACTTCAATATGAGGAGAGCAAATCAGTATGAAATTATGTGAGAATTTTGAAGTGTGATATGGAGCTATGAATCCTGACCCATCGGAAGTTAGCTAGAATTGAACACTTTCTACCTCTTAATGTTTCTTACGTCTTACATTAAATAAGAACAGTACCATTTCTGATTACGAAACGCCACGAAATATCCACCTCAGACGCTGTTTTACAGTTTGATGGAAATGCCCGAATTTTAAAGATTCAAATATTCAGTCTATCAGCATTTACATTTCAATCCAGCACAAGCCGGCGTCCTGACACAGAGGTAGCGCGTCTTCCCCATGATCTGGACATTGTAGTTAGGACATGGTTGTTCTCCTGCGTTCTATCTGTGAGGTGTATGACTGCTCCCTCCCCTGTATAAAGGGACTTGCTAGTGTGGTGATTGTGTTGTTAAGTTGTACTCTTGGCCCTGGTTAGCGCTACTTCAAAAACAAGAGACGCTCATTCGGCTTAAAATCGCTAGCAGCCGTCAGCACCCTTGTTCACAGCAAGTGTCATTAGTCACAATACAACAACAATAAAGCACAAATAAAGAAGTCTCACCACTAAAGTCACCTTTTCCAATCACCAATAATGCATGTTCTATGTGAGGGGGGTTATTTCATAGTAGTATTTTTATTTCCATTTTGTCAAGAAAGCTTGGTTTTATTCTTTGGTCTTGTTTTTCAGCTAGATTTCAGATGCCGATCCAACCTAGTTAAATTGTTATCATCAATCATTGGTCAATTAATTTCGTTGAAGGTGTTTGTACATTTTTAGAGTATTAAATTTAAAATCCTTCTGAGCAGAATGGTTTGGAACCAGGAGTCATTATTCGTTTCCTTCCACTTTTTATCTTTTGGAGACTATGAACCAGGTATGATAATTCTTGATGGATTTAATTTGCGCATACTAACTGTAGAAATGACATTTATCATTGCCATAGAAGGATCTTGTGTACTCCTTGAAAACTTTAAGGATTTTTCCAATAGTAAAATCATAAAAACGGCAATTCTGTCTTAAGAAAAAACATCACAATTTCATCATCATCAGAAAAAACGTCATTTATTACGAAAGCTCGAAAATAGAACTGCTGTGGCTATTCGTTATATAACATTATATTATGGCAGAATCTCAAGATCAATAAAATTGGTTTCAGCCTTCATGAGCAATGCTTTTAATATTTTTAGAAAAAAAATTGGTCATAATTGATTTGATTCCAAGTAACAAAGTTACAAAAAAAGGCTTTCATTGCTCCAACTGTCCATTGTGACTCTTGCTGTTCTCACGTATTCCTCTTCTGAAATTTCTTCACCACCCACAGTTCCCTTCAAATGATTGTATATGTACATAATTCACCTTTTATAAGTTTAATAATGCGCATTTTAAATTTTATATCTATGACTTGTGACCTTTTCAAGTATTTCAAAGAATTTGTATTTCAATTTAATTCGAATTTCTCTATTTTTCATTTATTGATTAAAATTATTATGGATTCTCCTTCATCACATACCATAGTCATCAATCAATCCAATCTTTCAAAAGATTATAAATATGTTAAAATTGTAAATATCCAAAATACATTTTTTCCTACATTTCCAGTGGCTTTTAAAACATAATCAAGCGTAGTTAATTGCTGTTTATCCGTTTTATGTTCTTACAAATTCTATTAACTATTGAGGCAGTAGCGGATTGAGGCTAGGCCCGAACTTACAATCTGAGGGTTAGTAGACGAGTAACATGACCACCGAGCAAAAGTGACACTTCAGTTCGAGGGTTGTTATCTGGCTTATAAAGGTTTCGCCACACTGTGAATGTCTTGTGTTCTTGATTACTGTAATTCTATTCATACTAGAACATCTTTTGTCCTTTTAATCCAAAAACTGATATTTCGACTGTCAGAGACATTTTTATCTGCAAGCTTTCCTAAGATTTTAATTAGAGATAACAATTTCCCCAGGAAGCTCAAGAAAGAGTTCCACGATCAGGAAATACTCGAGAGCCTGGGATCTGATTAATCATTGGAAAATGGCGCCAATGGTCTGGAATTGATACACGACTCTAAATAGCATAAAATGGTGGACAGTTTTGCAAAGTTAAACATATGCCCTTAACATGTCTTCAAAGGCTATCTTTTGGCGAATTGAACGGATGATTCCTGCCATTAGTTGAAACTGGGAGAATATGGTGGGATGAATTTCCAACTGATAGTTCCAACTGTCGGAAAATTTTTCATGCAAGATTTTTGGAATAAATGAACAAAAACTACTGTTTTGTTCTTTTCCCTTTGCTCTTTTTTACTGTCGTTGTTCTTGCTTAACACGAATAACCATTTTAGGTAATTATCTAAACCTAAGAATTTTGATCCTTTGTCTGTTATATCACTAGGTTAACCACTTTGGGAAATAAACAACCCTATTGCAGCCAGAAATATTTCAGTTGACATATTAGAGATCAATTCGGGATGGACAGCTCGGGTATCTGTTCATCTCGAAAAACAAAGGTAAGTGATTCGAACCTTTCCTTTGTTTCTAGCATGTGAACAAACAAAGGAAGATTTTAATTGGGTAGCTTTTCGGAGATACTGGCATTTTAAGATGAGAGGTCCTTACTAATCTTCTCCAACTCCTTCAAAAGGAATCTAACACAGCAATAAACAATAAGTTTAAAGTGAAAATCAAGATCAAAAGTGAAAGAAGTATAATGAATCCGGCCTGAAGACTTTTTCAAGGGTCACCTTCAGGCAGGGATTCAAAACAGGGATTTTTTTCTGTGAGGGATCTGACAAGTTTGTCAAAAAATGACCCCTCGTGACACGAAAATCCCAGAAAATTGAGACCTCAGAGACAAATTAATTACACAGAAAATACAATTCCTTCAAAAGGATGATATTTTTTTAATTATTTGGGGGGGGAGGAATACTTGACGAATCTCACATTTTAAAGTTATAAATTAAGCAGCGAAATCAGCGACAAACGATGCAACATGTAATGGATATGTTACTCGGCTACAAATTAGAACGTTGTAAGTTTGGTCAGTCATGGGGTCATCCGCATCTGCCGCATTGGCGAACCGAGACCTTAAATAAGGAATTTTCTGCAGCTGTTGTGGCGCCCTCTACCGGCAACAAAAGTCGTCAGGCGCATTAAAAACAACATACAGCACCACCATCTACAGCTCACACCCATTCGCCGTACGTTTCGTGCAAATGCATCGTTCGTCTCACCACTCGCTCGCTAGGGGGAGAGTATGTGGAGAAAGCTTCATAACACAAATAGCATCCATCGGACTGAAATGTCACTTTTGTCTAATGATTATGTTACTCGGCTACAAACCAAAACGTTGCGAATTCGTTGCTAAGGCCATCCGTATTTGCCGTAGTATATAAATAATTAGCTCTTTGAAAGTGCTTTTGTGATTTAAAGGGACTCCGGCATTCTTGTAGATTGCTTTGGGATTTATTTATTTTTTTTGTTAGGAAACTGGAAAAGTGCGTTAAGATGACATTTGCTGGAGATGAGAGGAAAATATTACAGAATTGTTATTATAATTTTGTTTTCATGTTTAGAATATTTAATGTCGTGGATATAGTTGAAAACTGACTGTTTTGTTTATTTCATCCATTTCTATAATGTTAGAATCTTTATATTAATTAATATTAAGTCGTATTATATAATAAATATTATTTGCAAAATTGAATCAATAACATTAAAATAATGATTTTATATGATTTTTTTTGTAAAATTAGGCTTAACTGCGCAAACTGCGTGGACCCGTGGTGCGCTCCACTTTGAAGCGTAAAGTCGTATGAGAGCCCTTCATTCTCCACGCGATGGTCCTGTAAAGGTTTTAAAGAAAAACATATGCTAGAATTTTAGACCGATGCTTTTATGCTCATACGAACTGAAAGGAGGGAAAATAAGAAAAGAAGAAGATGGTCATGCGGAACAAGTTGTATTGCAGAAGTAGAGGACATCGGGGAAGCAGTTATGGCAACTTGCGGATATGGTCATAAATGTCGAATGTTTTTACCTGACATGAATGAAACGCACCATTTTAATATTTGCTTGACAATAGCTAGTATAGCTAGTGGACAAAGAATATGTGCCTCGTTAAACTCGTTTATTTTTAATAAAAAGGACCGTACACTGTGTAATTATATTATATAATTCCCTAGTTGTACTTTAAGGATTTTATTTTCGACTGGAAATGTTGGTATAAATGTTAATCATGATTGAGGCCAACGACAGCATATAAGAACTAAATTTCCACAATTATGTATACTTTATTTTTTTTATTTAAATGGCAATAAAGTAATGCCTTTTTAGTACATAAAATCAAATATTCGTTTTATGCACTTGATAACCCATGATTTGTCACAACAAACCGAATGCTTGTAAATTAAAATGAATTAAAGCATTTATTTAAAACGTTGATTGAAGCTAAAAATGAAGCTACGATCAGAACACAAATTTCTTACTGATATGATTTTATTTCCCGCTTTATAACTATTATTCGAATTCGCTAGTCGGCAAATATTTTAATTTGATTCATATAAAGAGAAGAGTGCAAGAATGCAAGAATTTTTGTAATATAAATATTTCTAAAACATTCGATACAAAGAAGTACAGAGTATTTCTTGTAAAAATTATTTAACAATTCTGAAAAAGAAATCTCCTGAAATTTTAAGAAATATAGACTTAATTTCAAAATTAAACTTCTTGCCTAGTAAATCATATTTTACTGATGCAGATATAATTTAGTTATTGTTATTGTCAATTATGTTGACAAACATTTTAAAGTACTTACTATTTATTCTATTTCTCCAAGATAAACAAACTAGACAAGAAGTTATTATTATGTTTAAATAAGATGAAATTTAAAATTCCATTTGTTAAAATGTATTAGTAATTAAAGCGCCAAAATTATTATTTTTGTACATTCTGCATGGCGTGGAAAAGTTCCTTTTTCAATCGCCCTTTTTTATTTCTTTTATCTTAATGAATTATAAAAATGAACAAAACAAAATA
This sequence comes from Argiope argentata, assembly GCA_026289955.1. Lineage (NCBI taxonomy): Eukaryota > Metazoa > Arthropoda > Arachnida > Araneae > Araneidae > Argiope > Argiope argentata. Next base: position 4,369,835 of record JAOUZG010038029.1, on the reverse strand, counting down.
AAAAAAGATTTGTTGCAGACACCACCTGCAGAAATAAAGTTAAGACATGACAACAAACAGGGATTGTCAAGAATTAAATTTTCCGGGGGATTTCTAAATAAGAAAAATTTGTTGCCTAGTGCAATTTGAAAATAGAACCACTACCTATACAAATAAAGTTAAGACATGACTACAAAGAGGGATTATTGTGAATTGGATTGGCCGTGGCAATACACTTTTAGAAATATTTAAAAGTGAAATAAATTAATATTTTCATATATAAAGAATGAAACAAAAAAAAACTAGAACGCCTTAACAGGAAAGTTAATTATCAAATTCGAGAACTTAAAAAGAAAAGGATAAAAATTTCATCAGTTCTACAGTTATGAAATAATTATGAATAATACTGAAACTACCTTCTTAAAATTAGCTTATTATTTTAATAGCTAAAAAGAAATATCGTTTATTTCGATGAACTATTTTCAAAATTCTTATGCTAAAAAAATTAATTAAACTTTTTTTTCTAAACCCACAATTTATTCATAATTTTATATAAAAGGAGGTGGAATAATAGGTTTTTATAAGTCATTTTATCTTCTTTCAATGAGCAAAAATTGTTCATCATGAAAAAAAGTTGTTTTGAAAAATGAGGAGGGAATTGTTAATCCTTAAATTCTAGCCGAATTATCATGAAAAACATTGTGGGGAAAATAATACAAACACATTTGAAACTTATTATAAAAAGTAAATTTATGCAAATAATAACAAGTAAATGATTAATGTTATCTCTGAAAAAAAGAATGATGCTTGAAAGATATAAGGTATTGGGATTTATAGCTACAATGGCTTTTATCCCCGGTTTCCAGAAGTTAATATTTAAAAAATCTTGTCAAAAAACAAAACAAAAAAAAACACGCACAAAAAAAACAAATTGGAGTTTCACTCAGTTAACAGTTAAAAGCAGTTCCACTGGTGCACTTTAGTACATATTCGGGAAAAAGAATGATCGGGCAGCAAATGAAAAGCTGATTCAAAGATTGCCACCAGGATATGAATAAAGTATGACTAACGGAAAACAAATTCTTAAAACTGCTTTTCAATCAATGCTGAAATAAAAAAATAAAAAAGCTTAAAAAGTTGATAAAACTATGAAAAATTCCCTGTATTTTAATAGAATAACGAAGACTATTCTAGAATTACTCGTATATTTATAAAACAATTTTTAAAAATTTGCTTAAATTAGAGGGAAATGTCACAGAAATAAAACTGGCATAATATTAAAAAAAATCTGTAACATGTCTAAACCTCGATATGTAAAATTTAAAAAAAATTATTAATGAAGTAAAATGAATTCAGAAAATCAACTAATTAAAACAATAAAAGTAACATCAGATAGTGTCAATGTTTTAAGTGCGATCATTTACCCTTATATCATTATTAAAAACATTGCAAGATTTAATAAAAGCGTTGTAAATTATAAAAGCGTTGCAAACATTTCTTATCACCCACTTTGTGTGACACCAACTACAGAAGGTTCAGCCTATAAACATCATCATATCAGAATTCTGAACAATTTTATAATTCAATATTTTCAAAAAAGGAAAATCCATCTGACTTGATTTAACGTTGAATGGAGTTGAAAAAAATATTTGTGAAAACAAAGATTTAAAAATTAGTTAAAATGAATAGAAATGAATTTCATATTTTAAATTTTTTAATTAAAAAAGATATACATAGATATGTTTATCAGATGGAGTAAAATTTATAATGGTACAAAAACGTTTTCAGCAGATACAAGCCAAGAATTCGCTTTATTTACTTTTGCACTCGGAAAAAATAATTCGAAGCACAATTATTCACTTAATACATGGAACTTGTATCACTCAGAAAAAATCATTACATGCAACTGTTTTAAATTTAGTTTCCCGGAAAAATAGATCAAAATCTTATTTTGAGAAGACTTTCGAGTGCAAAGAGTTAGTTATATAAGATTTTTAGATCTATTTAAGATCTGTTTTTAGATCTATTTTAAGATCTATCCCTTTTCATATAATCCCATCCTCCAATTCATTTTTATGTTGTGTAGCTTCAATAAACAGACACATACAAACTTCTTCAATTATTAGAGAAAAAGTTAAATGTGATAAAAAAAAATATTTGAAATATATTAATATTACTCTACATAATAATAATGTAAACGGTATGAATCAGCAGAAGAATGTACGAAATAATATTGCAAAAATTTCTACTTCAATCCTTAATAAAATAAAAAAAACATTCTTTTAATCAAATTTTGTATGAAATTTTTTAATGCTATCAACAAATGAAAATATTTTACTTTTAACTTAAAAAATTATCAGATTAATTTCTGAAAGTGTGTAAAAAGCCTTGATTTTGAAAGGAAGGCAAAACAATTTGTATCATCGCTTATAGAACACTTGCAATTTCAGGCTGTGATAAATTGAAAAGTAAAATTATATAAATGCAAAATAAAAACAAAAAAATATATAGAGCAAGGTTAATTGGAAAATAGAATGATAAGGATTATGGAAAATGAATGCATTGATGACGTCAGATGGGGGAGGGGGTATCGTAATGTTACATTACGAAACAAATGGATCGTTCGAGAGGATGCGATAAGCACGAAGGCATGGACGAATTTCCGCCTTCTAACTCATATCGCCAACCATCTAGCTCGCCAATTTTTTTTAATCACGAATTGAAACTTTTCTTCTTTCGCCAAGGAAAGTTTCAGTTCGTAAAATATTACGTCATTACAGCTGGTTGTGAGAATCATCAGATTTCACTTGTGTTGAGAAATTGCTAGTGTTTTTTGTGATTTAATTGGGTTTTTTTCTGTTGCGGTTTTATTAACTAGTTCGTTAGGAATATTGGAACTTAAAACCAAAATATCTCTGCTCTGATTTATTCTTTGTCGTTTCGATTAGTTCAATAGCCGGTGATCAAGCTTTTATTTTTTGGTGAATTCTGTGAAATGTATTTTTCAGTTGACTGCAAACCAGTATTTACATATAATGATTATTATGACTGCTGTGCGTATTTTGATTTGGCGTTGGATGACAAATGGTCTTTAAAAATAATTTTAATCCGCAATTCCCCTTATGAAAAAGCAATCATTAATTCCATTCAAATTCATCGAAGAAATAACGCTGGAGAATCTCTGATTTCCGGGAATCTGAAATTGTCAGCCGATGGCAAGGAGATTTGGAATAAGGCGTTATCTCAGTCTATAAGAAATGGATCTTCCTTTACAGAGATAGGTTCAATTCTTAATCATTATGCATATATAAACAAGCCAGTTTATAGGTTGTTTGGTCACTTAAATATCGCAGACAATGGTGAGAAGTGTGTAAATGACGTATCCGACAAACGATTCCAGTTGAAGTCCCTGGAAGAATTATCGAAGGATTTCAAGCGATTATTGGATCCATCGACATCTTGCTTCTCTGATGTCGTCTTGAAGTGCGACGGTGCTTCCATTGCAGCGCATAAAAACATCCTGTCCGCGCGATCTCCCGTCTTCGCAGCCATGTTCTCCAACCCAATGAAGGAAAGTCACAAAAATGAAGTGGATGTCACCGACATAGGAGAGTCTGTTCTACGAGCCATGCTGGTCTACATGTACACGGGGAAATGCGGCGACTTGACAGTTTCGTCGGCTGCTGATCTGTTGTTCGCTGCTGACAAATATCATCTTCAAGATCTCAAGAGAATCTGCTGTGATGCCCTAAAGGATTCCGTGTCACCTCAAAATGTGTTGAGAATCCTTGTTCTGGGAGACTTGCATTCCAGTGATCTGAAAACGTCTGCGATGGGTTACATCAGCAAACAACATGCCGAGTTTGCTGTCATAGAAAAAACAGAAGAATGGAAAGCCCTGCAAAACGAAAGACCCGGTTTAGTTATCGAGGTTTTGACCTCCTTAGCTCATTCTATGAACAAAAAATTGTTAGGATAAAAACTGTAGAGATATCAGATTTTAAAAAACATCCTTACCTACCGTTCATGGTTATAATACATGCATTTTCGTGGGATTAATATACCGAAAAAGCAAAGTTTGGATGATAGGGTAAAGTGTACTTGAAATTTTTGTTATTTCTAATTTGTGTGTGTGTATGTGACTTTCAGTAGGGAATTTATGATTAGATTGTTTTTAAAATAATTGCTGAAATGTATGTGAATTTAATTCTAACGGTTAATAATTAGGGTAAGAGAGTAGAAGCAATAATATATCTCATATTATATTAACTCTATTTCCAGTTTTGTTTTGTTTTTATTCCAAATAAGTGTACGCTATAGTTTATTTAATATGAAAAAAATGCAGTTGATAGAATTTATTCTCCTTATCATATCCAAGATACATTTTTTATTTGAATTATTATATTG
>JAOUZG010038029.1:4350101-4365439 GCA_026289955.1 Argiope argentata | reverse complement strand
ATTTTTAAGTTGTGGATTTTCTTATATTAAAGTTTACTGTCAATATATTTGCTTTATTCCTTAAAAGTCTTGTTACTGGTTTTATTTTAGATTTCTGCATGTTAGAAATCAGAAGATCATGCTTAATTTAAAGAGATCCACCCTATAGTAATAATCGTTCTTTAATTATCATAAATTAAAAATATGAAATAATTTTACTAAAAGATTTTATGTAAAGACAGTAAAAAATCAGTATTATAACTCTTAATAGTTGTTCTTAATCTTTCTTTTAAGTCTATTTAGCATATTGAAATATGTTGTAAAAATTATTTGCTTTTTTCCTTAAAAGTCTTGTTAGTGGTTTTATTTTGTATATATGTATGTTAGAAGTCTGACAAAAATGCTTAATTTTGGAAGATCCACCCAATATTAATTGCTGGTACCAATCATTCCACAGAGAAGGATATTTTTCTCATTGGATCGTTCTTTAATTAACATAAAAAAATTATATATATATATATATATTGATAAACATATCTGTTCAATTTGACTTCTTGATTTGATTCTTGACCCAATTAATTATTTGTATTAAATTAGTCATTCGTCTGTAATTAAAAGCATAAACGCCATTTTTTATGAAAGCCTTCAATGCACAAACTAATTGCTTCAAAACTATTCATAAACAGCCCTAATCGTGCCAAAAAAAAATTCGGTTATTCTAAACTTATTTAATTATTCTGTATCCATCCGATAGCACTTTCTGTTCTCTTAATTCTTCAGCAACTTCCTGTAAAAATTTTCTTTATTTTGGGACTTTCAAAAAGGGTTTAATTTAAAAATTTGAAATTATTACTTAATTATCATATGATTTTACCAAATTATAATAAATTAGCATTATTTAAAAGCCTTTAATTTTTAACAAGAATTAATTTAGATAACTTTAATTGTAATTATGTTTCCTATTCAAACCGTTTTATATTTCTTAAGAATTTTATAAGATATTGAATAATTTAAGGTTAAAGTTAGTCAAGCGCAGTTACTTTCATGGATCTAATGTCATACATTAAACAATTTTTAGGCATGCAAGAAAAGGAAGTAGGTGTATTTAATTTGAGAAGTTTGATTTACAGGTAATTGAAAAGTTTGGTTTTGAATATTTCAAACATCAAATAATAATATTTTACCTTCGGAAAGTAATTGAAATTTCAATTGCGAAATTTGACTCGGGTAATAGAACAGTGAGTTTAAATATAGTTATAAAAATAGAAGTATAATTATATTTAAAATATAGTGTCAGTATTTAACATTTCATAGTTATTATTTTTTAAATGTAATCCTTATTGCTGAGAAGTTAGTGTTTAGTATTACAGAAGTCAAACTCTACAAACGAATGGAGCAGTAAAATAAATTGTTGAGACAGTGCATGAAATAATATATGCTGCTAAAATATTCTGCAGCGATAAATCAAAATTCAGTCTAATGCTTCATGATTGTTTATCTTCTAACTATTATGCTTTTAGTTTTACAAAACTAGATTCATTAACAATTTGAGTTCTACAACATTTTGTGAAAATTCGAAAAATAACACAACATTTTTTGGATTCTGTAAAACAATAAAAATAAGTAGTATATCTAATAGCACGATCATAGTAATGTAATTACTGTTGAACATTTACCTTAACCAATATTGCATCGTCAGGTGAGTAAGTTTCTAACTTTGTGATTGCTGAATAAACATTCAACAATCTACCTTTAATGTTAGAGGTGCATCAAAAATGTATTATTTTAATTTCTTTATAGATCAATAGAAAGCTTTAATTATTACGAAGAAAAGGCAGACGAATTATTCTGCATTTTTATCATGCTATTGCGTGACAGTGTTAATTTTTTTTTATTTCTTTTCCTCCTTCGGGGATATGCAAATGTCTTATGTACAATTTGCATCAAGTTCTTATGCATAACCTTACAAAGCAATGAAAAAAGTAAAATTATCTGTTCTGTAAATAATAAAAAACTACTCATCTTGATTGAATAAACAAAGGAAAATTCATTATATATATCTACGAAAAGTATGAAATGTGTGTGCGTTAACTTACAAATCGGACTGACCTACATCTAGAAAATCTAGAACGTTTATATGTTAGAAGGTGGAAATGTGCACCTTGTAAGAGAGTTTTTAAAATTTTAAATTATCAATGTTTAAGCTGAGTTTTATATTTTCAGCTTTTTTAACATCTATCCATAGTGTAAAAAGAAGTCTCTTGAAAATGTCTGTATGTTGAATCCACAAAAACTCGAGAAATAGTTAATAGATATTGGAGGTATTTATGGCGTTTTGTAGAGCATCTATTGGTGAAGGTCTTCGTACACTAAAATGATATCAAATTAAAAAGAGGAGTTTAGAATTGCGATTTTAATTTATCCACGCATGCGCGAGAACCTGAAACTGCGCATGTGCAAATAGCAATAACTGAGGTATGCATTAGCGATACATTTCTTTATTTACAGCGATTCAAATTTCAGTATGCCAAAAAGCAGGAAATCCAACCCTTAACATATTTTTATGTTTGTTTGATGTTGCTTAACATGCCCATGTCATATCGAGTGGAAGCTACATTTCAGTTTAAAGCTAATTTTTTGGGGATACTATCCCACGGGCAACGCCGTGTGAGTACTGCTAGTTAAAAGTATATTAATATGTAAAGATGAATTCTCCATCGTTTTAAGATTGTTTTTTAAACGATGCCAACTTGATAATTATGTAAATTTTGCTAACTTAGGTAATTTAAAAAAAAACATTAAATTTTAACAATAGACCTATGGATTACATTGTTCTCTTGATATTCAAGTTTTTTTTTCATTGTTTTATTACATTTTCACTCGTGTGAGTTTTCTTCGTGGTTCAAAACTGAAGAACAATTTTGTTTAATGTGGTAACAATGTAATTTAGGAGACATACAGAAAAGCGGTTACATTAGAGTAAAATTTAGAAAATAGATAAACCACAGATTTTCATTTTTAATAGTCATGTTATGGGACTGATCTTCATTAGGAAGCATGCACACAATGAGTGAGTTATGCGTAAGGCAAATAAAGTAACTGTTAATCGAAATATTTGTTGTTCATTATTGACGAAAAAAGACAGCTCTCCAATATCTGAATTCAAATCGTTTTTTTTTTGCTATACATTACTCAGAATTCTAAATTAAAACTTATCTACTTCGTTGTCATCACAGAAACAAACTTTTACAGAACATAAATAATAATCAAAAATATAGACACTCAGTATTAAATAAGGAAAATATATGAAATTTAAAATAAGGAAAATATATGAAAATTAAGTATAATTTGATATAACTTATATTTCCATTTAAGATCTGGTGAAAGTTTTTGAGTTCGTTATATAAAAATCAAAGTACTGACGTCATTTTATTTGTCAGTAACACATATTTAATGATTGTTAATTTCATTATATATCGGAATGAAATTATACCTAACCGATTTGTCTGAAAACAAATGCAACTTATATTCTTAGTTAATCAGAATATAGAAGCACACTAATATTATGAATAAAAAGTCATGAAATTAAGTTTATGTGAGACAATTTAAGTAACACCTATTTAATTACAGTTAATTTCATTATATAGCGGAATGAAATTATACCTAACCGATTGGTCTGAAAACAAATGCACCTTATATTCTTAGGGAATCAGAATATAGAAGCGACTAATATTATGAATAAAAAGTCATGAAATTAAGTATATTTTAGCAATTTAAGTAACGCCTATTTAATGACTGTTAATTTCATTATATAGCGGAATGAAATTATACCTAACCGATTGGTCTGAAAACAAATGTAACTTATATTCTTGATGAATTCGTTATATAAAAATCAATATAGAGGCGACTAATATTCCGTGTAAAAAATCTTGAAATTAAGTATATGTCAGACAATTTAAGTAACACATATTTAATGACTGGTAATTTCATTATATAACGGAATGAAATTTTATCTAACCGATTTGTCTGAAAACAAATGAAATATTATGTGTAAAAAATCATGAAATCAAATATGAAACCGTCATAACAATTTCTAATCCAAAATCTACTACTGGTCTTTTTGTTCATTCATGATTCGTTTGATATCAATAATGCATATCTTTTCCAATAAATTGTAGCTACTATCCGATCCTGTTTTCAGTTCTGGATTATTGCTATACTATTTATTCAATATTATATCTGCATTACTGAGAGCCTTTGCTAACTCCAATTTCACTTCTTTTGCTCTACTCAAAAGTCTGCACCACTCTGGACATCACTGACATCACATTTCTTTCTAACACAGGTAATAGATAGTTCTCGCACTCATCTCCAGATACTGAAGGGGGACTCTTGTTGCGAGATAAGGTGCACTTACTGTTCCATAAGTAACAGTTTTGTACTCGTAGGTTTTAATTCATTCCCTCCTCCCGAACAATTCTAAGTTTTGTTTGACTCGGGACAGTTAAAATCATTCTATACATCTGATTAATTTCAGCCGTGAATGCATAAATATGTTTACGAAATCTCGTCATTATATTAAACAGGTCTTCCTGAATAACCCCGTTACACTCAAAGGGTTTAAAAGAATTCTATAATGTAGTTTGTGAGGAAACCTTAAAAGATACTCTAATCTTTGTAGTATTATTGTGAAAGCGCTTGACTCCTAAATAAGATATATATAATTTGTTCCTTTTAACCTCCTTACACTCAGAAATTTCTGTGATGTTAACCTAATTTTCGTACTCGCGTAAAAATTCCTCTTACAATGATAAATATTCAGGTACTTATAAAAAGCGATTTCAGAATGAATTTAATTTTTTTCAGGGAAGTATTTCTATATTTCCCTTATCACATAGAATCATTTTTAACAGCTCTTTTGATATATATCTACCTGTGCTATCACTTTGAGTGCTCTTACCAAATTGTTACTACATTTTTGGGTACCTCAATTTGCACATTTTCTAATTCTCAGAATTTCTCCATAGTTTCATTTAAAGGATCATTCTCATTGGTGCCGCAATGCATCCTTCCCTGAATTTCAACGGGAACGCTTCCACTAGCTACGTATCCAGAAACAATATTGGAAAATTGCATTATTATTAGCCGGACAAATCTGACCTGAATGCAACAATTCATTAAAAAAATTCTGCACTTAAAAGCAAATCCACACGACCTGGCACATTAAAGTTTTTCATCTACGAGTTTCATGTCTTTTACGTCTGGAATATTAAGATTTTTGACGACATGAAATTTGTATGAATACAAATAATTGTAACCTATGAACTGATCCTGGCCTAATGCGACGTAACAAGAAACTATTATCGTGCATCGTAATCTTAATCGTAAAGGAAATCAGAATAAACCCAGATATAAATATCCAATCAGAATCAACATTATCTTCTCTTTCTTCTGATCGTCGGCACGGGGCTAGGCTCAGTTCGTAGGATGTTGTATATCTACTATTTTGTTTAATACCGGATGAATAAACTTTATTTTTATAAGGGTGTTCAGTGATTGGAGCCCTAAACATCGACCGTCTATTTCCACGCTCAAAATAATTATTCCTATCCTTACAAAATCCAAAATTTTAGATACAATCAAAACACCCAACTCTTTTACAAAATTTCCCTCGAAGTTAGATATCGCAGCGTTAACAACATATTTAATTTGTGCGCATATATCATTAAATTAGTTTTCTTTCTTTTTAACTTAAGGCTATTTGCACAGCTTGATGTTATATAATTATTCATTGCTAAAAGAGCACGATTAGAATAGCACGCGCACTGTATAAGTATTTCCGCTATCATCTCTTTGTAAGCAATTCACAGTACTCAGCAAAAAAAAATTTGATATATTATCCTTGTAAAGAGTACGGAAATATTATTTTGATTAATGATGGCTAGTATAAACATCGGAGCAAGTGGTGAAAGCTCAGACTCTTGATCTGGGGGGAGGGAAGGAACTGTTGATTCTCGAAGAGGGAGGGGAGAGAGAAAATTCCCGCCTACTCGCATTGGTTTCACATTCATGACTCAGAACATCTAGGAAAATGTAAAGAAAATTTATGACGGTTTATTTTTTTAATCTCGTTTACACAGAGAGTAAGAAAAATGGGATTTACAGTTATTTACCAAATATTTCCCAAGGCAATTAAAACAATATCTATCTTCCTTAATTACTTTTACTCTGTCAGAAACATGCAGCGACATATAATTTCTACATTGATATAAGGGATGGTTATTTACAGAGCACAATATACACTTTAAATACTTACTATTAGCTAGAAATACCCTAGATTCATTTCTCGAATTACAGAATTTTTGGTTAGTGTGTTCTGTTACGGATTCACCTCGCGATACAAAAGAAATCAATTGTTTTTCCTCTAAAGTTACGGGATCAAAACCATCTGATTGCCTAAGACTGACATGGGACACGGTTTCTTTATGCTGTATTTGAAACAACTTGTTGGGTGCAATTAATTGTTTAAGTTTCTCAAAATCATATACTTCTCCCAACTGTAAATAAAAATTAAAATTGAGTTTAAAATGTGATGAGAATCACACATGGGTTTCATTTGCTTGCCTATTAGTTTTTCTCAATTGCTCTAAACACAACTGTGGCGTTAGTTCGAACTCTCTTAATACAATTTTCTTTAATTTATCATTATCACTCAACTCATTATCATTTACGAGATTACATTCGAAGTTTTCCCACCTTATACTCTATTTCCGCTTTATATTTATCGTTGCAAATGCTCTTTTTAAAGAAACCCCTTCTGAACGAGTCGAACTTTAATCTTTAAAAGTTTTAATACGTTTTACAAGCTAATCCAGAGAATCGCATTGCTCAATTTTATTTTATAATCGTCTTCCTTGGTGTTTTAAACAGTCCGCATGTGCGACAATTCTATCTCAGCTTTTACTCTCTCCAATTTAATTTGTATTAATTGTAATTGTAATTATTTATTTTTCTCGAATGTTTCTATTTCTATCTTCCGATCCTCAATTACCCCTTCCATGAAGATAAAAGCAAATTCGGGTTTCTCTCTGAATTTTTCAACATTCTAAATAGCATTCATCATATATACGATCGTCATTTTATCAGTCACTACCTCCCTTAACCCTGTAGCAGCAAGCTACAAATCAGTTTTTTTGTGCGTTTTTATAGTGTACGAGAATGACTTTGTGATTCATTTCCCAACCTCAAATAGAAGGTTTTTGTATAAAGTTTGAATTGTATTGAAAAAAGCGAGAAAATGTTTTATAACTAATTTCTAACGAGCAACTCGTAACTAATACCTCAAAATGGATCGCTTCTCTACAAGAACAAACTTAAGAAATTCCTGAATAATATTTTCTGAAGGAAATCTGCTACTGTAGTGGAATAATATATTCCGTAAATGCGGGACTGCTATATTCCCGCATTGCAGCCTCCTGGTGGCTTAAAAGAGAACTTCCGCCAGAGCGAGTCGGACTTTCCTCGAGTTAACATCTAAAATTTTCTTGTCCCATTAATATGATTTGTAACTGTAAATGTCTAATTGTTTGTCTTTGTTTATTTGTAATGTAAAACTGTCTATGTTCATTAAATGTTTTAAATTAAAATTACCCCGAGATTTATTCTTTTTAAGTGCTCAGACAGTAACCATTACACTACTTTTTTTCTACCTGCGCTCATGATATGTAAGATTTGGACTCGCTGAAGCTATGTTTTTTGAAAACGGTAGTACAAATCCGCCTCCCAGAAAAAAATATGAGTTTGGCCAATTTGGTTGAATTGAATAATAACTATTTTACTTTGCCACAACTTATTTAATTTGTTAATTTTAATGTAAATTGTTATTGTATGTTTAAACTATTGTTCATAACTCTTTTGTAAACAGTTCATACTAATCACTCCCGCATCAAATATTTAATTTCGACAACATGCCATTTTCACTAAGATAAGAATATTCGTATAATTGTATGTATAAATTTTTGTTTTCAATTATCAATGCATAGTTTTTCCGTTTCATAAATTTCGATCGCCAAAGAAAATAATGGCGGATATCCAATTAAAGAGAATTGCATCTTTTTATTGTTAGAAACAGCTCTCCACAAAGGCAGAAAGAAAAAGCAAGAGCCATTCTTTTCTCTAAGCATCAATTAATCGGAGCTACAAGAACATCTGTCGAAACATCGCAAAATTCGATTCTCTCTAACATATGTCGAAACGTCGGCAATCGCGAGAGATCTCGCGCTTATCAGTTCATAGGGAAGACTCCTCAAAAACAATCAAATGTATTCTTGTTATGCGTCAATTTATCAGAATATAGAATATTATATAGAATAGAGGGGAATAAACTAATGCATAAAATATTAAACTTGAGAAAATAAGTGAATTATTTAAGAACTGAAATTCTGAAAAAGAACAAAAAAGATTTTGGAATTAAAAGTAAAGATACTTTCAGGGGGGGTTGTTTGTATGTTTTTTTACACAGACACTAAGCATGAGAAGCTTAGAGAAAGTATTATAATCGTCAAAAAAATTAAAACCCACGACTTGGACTGATTTTCACGTTTTGGGTCTACCTGTGTTTATAAACACACTTTTTGCATTATGTCTCTTATTCCGTCCGTCTGTCTGTATGGACAGTGTTGACTTTAAAAAGCGTTGATTTAAACGGTTTGATGTGCGCTCTTTACAATAAATCTTTATCTATCACATTTTAATCTAAATCCGCTTAGAGGAAATATATATATCCCGCTATCCTAACGTCACTTAATGTAATAACTATCAAATGAAGGAAGCTAGATGAATAAAATTCTGTGTGCAGAATTAACATCTAGGGTGCCGAGGCCTATCGAATTCGCGCCAAATCCCCAAAGGGGTCTGCATTTTTATGTAAACACGGTAACTCAGAAACTCAGTGACTTAAATATTTCAAATTAGGTATGGGATTTTGTGACTACAAGTATAGTTCCGTGTCAAATCTATATTTAATCAGTTGGGGGGAAACAAGCTAAAACACAAATGCGACTTTTGGATATTATTAGATGCATTCAAGGGATTAATCGCCAAAATCTTCTCGTGGAATCCCACTTGACAGTAGAAATGATAAATGTAAGCCAAAGGTTAATATTTCTTAACTATTATTTGCCAATGTCATCGAAGGCATTTTCTGAGAAAACACCTTTATAAAAGTGAATGCGTGACAGTTTGGGCGACACTACTCCAGCTAATTTTATTTCATTTCAAAATTCCATCCTAAAAGAACATAATTAAAAAACTATTAAAATAATTGTTCCATTGAGAGGAAAATAGGTGGATAGGAAGACAATGTACAGAATAGTAAATGATTAAAATCTTAGAACAATTGAATAATTTATTCCAAAGTTACAGTAACAATTTCAATAAAGTGTTGACCCACCTCCAGCTTGGATACAAGCTGCCACACGGCGTAGCATAGATCGATAAAGATTCCGGATGGTCTCCTGCGGTAATTCCTGCCAAGTTCGCTCCAACTGTCGAACGAGGTCATCACCATTCCGTGGCAGATGCAATCGCCTCCCCATCATATCCCAGACATGCTCAATTGGAGAGAGATCTAGCGATCTGGAAGGCCAAGGAAGTGTTTGAAAAACATGCAGGAAGTTCATAGCAACACGTGCCATATGTGGTGTGGCATTGTCCTGCTGAAAAACCAGCCGAGGGTACTGCAAAAAGAACGGTAGCAAAACAGGTCTTAGGATGTCGTCGACGTACCTCTGTGCAGTAACTCTACCTCTTATGACGACCATAGGGATCCAGCTATCAAAATAAATGACACACCAGACCACAATGCCTTCTTGAGGGTCGGTTTGGCGTGGAATAGTGAAAATAGGACACACACCCCCCTCTGCACTGAATGTCTCCAAACATGTCTTCGATGATCGTCAGGACGCAGTTGGAAGCGGGATTCATCGCTAAAGATTATTCGTCCCCAGTCGGCATCATTCCAACTTGATAGAGTCATGCACCACTGCAATCTGGCTCGGCAGTGTGCAGGCGTGAGTGGCAGGTGGCGTAACAGTCGGCTCGAGCGTAGGTTTCGCTGTATCAACCATCAGTGAATGGTCATGGTGGACACTGGTGTTTGAGTTGAACGTCCGATGGTTGATAGAGATGAACAAGAGAGTCTTCCTGTTTAATAAAAAATCATCGTTCGTTATTGAGGTCTGATGATTGTTTTCAGACCATACACCCACAACAAGCGAATGCGGTGATTTTACGGACTTATTGGAATTGAAGCTCTATAATAATATGCACCATTTTTAAATATTTTTTAATTCTGAATTTTCTAATATTTTCAAAGATTTTCACTGTTACTCAATAGCTCCTGATCACGATTGTTGACATATCTTCCACTGACGTGAATTTGACGAAAGGCTATGAAAAATTTTAGTACCTCAAGATATCCATCCTTTGAAACAGACGCTGAAATCCATTATTGAAAGAGTACAAAAAGCCAAAACCAAATAGGAAAACAAAAGTTTAACCTTTCGTAAATAAAAATGGCGCTAAAAAAAGCAAAAGTCAATGTTTATGCTGCCATTCATCACTTTTGAAAGTTTGAAAAGAATCCACTTTGTCTTGTGGAAGAAAAATGCAAACGATTCCTTTCTTTATTCGAAAACTGGTTTTTTTTTCCTGCATCTTTCCACTGCGACAACAATTTCTTGAAAGAGAGATTTGTTTGTTTTTAAGCTTGAGGTTTTCTGACTTTGGAATGAAGCGGCATTCTTTCGAGTGTATTCCGATAAAAAATATAAAATGATATGAAATATATTTGACAACTATCCTTCTTGCATTCTATGAATTTTAACAGCATTTACTTTCCTGGATGCAAAAAGCATTCGGCTAGTAAATTTAATTCGGAAAAGTAAAAACAATAATCCAGAGTCATTTATTAATTTTAGGTTTCTTCGAAGAACATTAATTCATTTAAATCATTCTCCCCATTTTTTGGCCTAGAAATTATTTTCGATTTTTAATTCGTTACCAATCAATAATGTGACAATTCGTATTTCTCATTTTTTTTTAAAGATTCGGAGTAAAAATAATCTAATTCTTCATTAAAATTTCAAGATAAAGGACAGCTTTCTTTTTATAAATATCAGTTGTCAGAAAATAAGCTTCAAAAATTAAATAAATCTAGAAATAATAAGAAAAATAATGAAATTCTAAAACCTCATTTAAATAATCTTTCCTTTTCGTGCTAGTTATTTTTGATGTTTTACAATAGATA
Organism: Argiope argentata; assembly: GCA_026289955.1. Taxonomy (NCBI): domain Eukaryota; kingdom Metazoa; phylum Arthropoda; class Arachnida; order Araneae; family Araneidae; genus Argiope; species Argiope argentata. The sequence continues at coordinate 4,354,152 of JAOUZG010038029.1, read as the reverse complement.
TGCATATTTTCAGCTTGAAGGATTAAAAAATTAACATTTTCGATAAGTGTAAGTGATTATAGTTAATTAATTTATTCCTAAAATTTGAATTTCGGAATCCTTCACTAATTAACTAGCACTACGAATCTTTTTTCTCCGTGATGATCAAAAAGCAAAAAGGAAATCAGAATAAGATAAATCGCATCTCACTAGTCTTAGATCACTAATTGTGGGGTTTTGGAATATTCTTTACTGTAAAAAATAATAATAAACAGGCTCTATATCTTTGGTAAAACAAACCGTTCTTCAATTATTCCAAAAAAGAATATCAGTATTTAGTCAATTCATCTCTAAAAATACAGGAAATGTAAGGTTTAGGCCAAAAGCTCAAAACAGCTCAAAAACAGATTACTGTATCTAAAAATATATAATAAGTATACTTAATTATGAAAATTATTTTCAATTTTTAGGATTTGAAACAGTATGAGATGGCTTTAAGTGTCTGCTCTATTTAAATATGACTTTTTATGAATTTATTTATTTTTAAATTACTGTATTGTTGCATGCATTCTTAAATCGTACGAATTATAGGAAATATATTGAATGTTCATTTTCTAAAAAAAATTTTATTTCACCCTTTTTTTGTGAAATGCATTGCTTAAAATTTTAAGAAAGGATAAAGTATCTTGGCTTCAACTATGCATATGCATATGAATTGTTGAATATAAACTATAAATTATGCATATGAATGTTTGTGCATTTTTTTTTCATCATAACAATATATAATCTAGTTTATGCTTTCTATTGTGGTGTACGAGGGATTGGAAGGACGATCTAATAGTTCCCATTTATATTAATTAATTAGCATTAAGCATGTGGTGTTTTATCAAGCAATTGAGATATTGCGAAGTTGTTAAAATGATATGAACGTTGCGTACTAAAATTTGGACATTCACTGAGAATATGGTAAACAGACATGATGCAATTGCATTGAGAGCCCATTGGTGCCTCTTCTCCAAAAAGTAGGTGGCGATGAGTGAATCTAGTGTGTCATCTAGGCGCAAACTGGTTAAGATAATGTCCGATTTTCTATTCGGATGACATAGCCATGGTTCAATACGGGTTTAACACTACGAAGTTTGTTTTCTGTTAACAGAATCCATTGTTGCATGCAAGAATGTGTGGGGGGGGGCAATGATATTTCGATGGGGATTTCCTGGACACAGGCGAGAGAAACACAGGGATCTTTTTAAAGGAATGTGGTTGGCTAGACAATTCTCATCTCTCTCACTGAGCGTGAGAATCTGTGGTTTCTAGCTGATTCAACAATTTTACGCAGCTTCTGTAGAATTAATTAACTAGAACAAGTGGAATGTATCAGGAAATAAGCGATTCTATATACATAAATGTGTGCGTATGTGTGTAGGCAGGCAGGCAGATAGATAGATAGATAGATGCAGGAATATTGAGCCATGCTGTCTGTATAGACGTCCATAATTGGGAAAGTGTGGATGGTGCAGGAGTTTGGCCACAAACGGACCTTTCGATGATGTCCCATAAATGCTCGATGAGATTCATATCGGGTGATCTAGGTGGCCAGATCATGCGCTGGAATTGTTCGGAATGTTCTTCAAACCAATCGCGAACAGTTCTGGCCCGGGGACATGGCGCATTGTCATCCATAAAAATCCCATCGTTGTGTGGGTACGTGAAGTCCATGAATGGTTGCAAGTGATCTACAAGCATCTGAACATAACCATTTTCAGTCAATGATCAGTTCAGTTTCACCAGAGGACCGAGTCCATGCCATGTAAAAACAGCTCACACCATTATGCAGCCACCACCAGCTTGAACAGTGCCTTGCTGACAGTTGGGGTCCATGGCTTCGTGGGGTCTGCGCCACACTCGAACTCTACCATCAGCTCGTAACAACTGAAATCGTGACTCATCTGGTCATCCGGTTTTCCACTGGTCTAGGAACCAGCCGCTATGCTCAAGAGCCCAGGAGAGTCGCTACAGGCTATGTCGTGCTGTCAGTAAAGGGATTCGAGTCGGTCTTCTGCTGTCATAGCCGAAGGAAGACAAATTTCGCCGCACAGTCCTGTCGGACACGTCCCTCGTACGTCCCACGTTGATTCCTGCAGTTATTTGACGAAGTGTTGCATGTCTATTAACATTGACCATTCTACACAGACGTCGGCGGTCGTTAAGTGCAGATGGTCGCCCACTGCGCTGTCCATGATGGGATGTGATGCCTGAAATTTCATACTCTCGGCACACTCTTGATTCTGTAGATCTCGGAATGTTGAATTCACTAACGATATCCGCAATGGAATGACCCATGCGTCTAGCTCCAACTAACATTCCACGTTCAAAGTCTCTTAATTCTCGTCGTGCCGCCATAAATCACGAAAACCCTCTCTGGATGAAAGCTCTGGAACAGGAACAGGATGTTTTGCAGGGGTACCTAGCCCCGGCAGGGGCTTAACCCCGGTAATGGCAAGTTGTCGAGCACATGACGTTCAAATGGATTACCGTGGTCTTCTGCTGCGTCTTCAGTAGTCGTAGCATCGTCTGATGGGTGGGTGAGGTGGCGAATGTCAGGATTCTTTCTGATTGGTCGGTTTAGGGGTGAGGGGTGCAGGGGTATGCTACCATGAGTAGGAAAGTTTTTAAGTTCACTAACGATTAATCTATTGAATACTAATATAGTTTTTATAGATTATAATTAATGATTATAAGAGGGTTGTCAGAGATTATGAGAATTTTAGAGTAAAATATTGCGTGGACGTTTAATTTTAGAATTAGGAGTATATTTAGGGATGTTAACTATTGCTTCATTCTTATTATTATTCAAGTCTTTGAAAAAAAATTTGGCAAGTTTTTTAATGAATTTATCAAAGGGGGGGTAGTTTATTTCTTTATACATTTTTGTATTGGGCATATACCATTTAACTTTATAAATTTTTCTGAAGAAATTGTTTTGTTGTCTGGCTATAAATTTAATATTATGTTTGGCAGCATACCCCCACACAGGGCATGCATATGTGAGTACTGGTCGCAAGTAAGCAGTGTAAATAAGTATTTTATTTTGCCTGGTCAATTTTGAGTCTCGAGAGAGTAAGGGAAAAAATTTACGTGTTAGGTCTCGAAATTTATTTGCAATATAAATGAGATGGGGTTTCCAGCTTAATCTACTGTCTAATACGACACCTAAGTATTTACATTCCTTAGACCATGGAATAGATTGATCTTTAAATTTAGGGGGGGGATTTAGGTTTACAATAAAATTTAGAGAAGAACATGGCTTCTGTTTTAGATGCATTAATTTCAATCTTCCATTTGTGGAACCAGTCCTCAAGCGATTTGATATGGCGATTTAGTGCTATAGATATATAATTTGGGTTTTTATTTTTGGCTAGTATTGCTGTGTCGTCTGCGTATAAACACATCATAGTGTTAAATTGCTTGGGGATATCATTAATGAAAATTGAAAATAAAACCGGCCCCAGCTTGGATCCTTGTGGGATAGAGGCGAGTTCTTTAGCTCTTATAACGTCATTTTCAAACTGGGCGACAAGTTTGTCTATTTCGGCTGGGTCGTTAGGATTTAGGTTAACCGGGGTCTCTGATTGGCCGAGATTTAGGGTGAAGTTATTCCATTTAACCTGGAGTTGATTGTCATTTAGTGGCAGTACATATTTGAAATAGAAGTTGAGCAGTATGGGATTATGGTCGGAGCTAAGTTCAGGGAGGGATTCTATTTCATAGGGTAGAGGAAATCTTTAATTAAGGTTAGGTCAAGGGTGTTGGCTGATGTGGGACCGAATCTAGTAGGAGAAGAGGGGGTTATTATTTCCAATCCGGCCTGGAGGGCGAATGATTTTTGGGAATTACTTTTAGTACAATTATATTTACAGCCCCAGCTAACGTGATGGGCATTTAAATCGCCTCAGAAGATTTGGTTAGAGCCAGTTTTCATGAGATTTTCTATGTCAAAAATATAATTAGAATGATGTGCATTTGGGGGAACATAAATTGAAATTAAGGTTAAGGGGTCTTTATTTTTAAG
>JAOUZG010038029.1:4309785-4345101 GCA_026289955.1 Argiope argentata | reverse complement strand
TTAACTAATGCTCTTCATTACTAATGTAGTGAAGCAGGGGGCATCTAGGCTGTCAGGCCCTAATTTTAGTGTTATTCTATACCAATTACTTCTCAAAAATATAATAAAGCATTCACTTCAAATTTGAGGATTTCATTTTTAGTTCGTGACTGTTTTTAAATTTTCTGTATCTGAAGTTCTATCTGGCCTATAAAAAACACTCAGATTATTTCAGAATCTTAAATTTTAGATTTTTAAATTTACACTGAAAAAGAGTTTTGAATTTTTCATTAAAAAGCTATCATTTGGTTATCTGAAAGCAAACGTTCAGCAAATTATCATTCTTTAAGTTATAAATTATGCCTTAAAAACCTTGGTGTATTGATTCAAAATATCATTAGTTATTATCTTTTGGACTCTATCACCAATTATCGTAAAAGAAAAAATCAACTCAATTCAAATAAAACTTTTATGTGACACTTAGATTAATTGACCGCTGCTTTTAAAAGCCAGTGATTTCAGCTGAGATAAAAAAGCTATCCTTTATGAGAAAAGAATTAAAAACTTGTTAATGTGAAGAACAAAATAATTAAAAACTCGTTAGCAAAATAACGTCCTCAAAAAGTTTAGCTGTTGTAAAAAATCTACTCCCTAATCAAAAACCTCTTTAAGCTTATTTCGACGAACAGCGTTAATTATATCGTGAAATTTCATCAGATAATAGGCCTTATCAGTAACAGGGCATATTTTCCTTTGTTATTTAGTCCAAATTTTATCAGTTAGTTTTCCTGTTAAATTTCTTATTTATTTATTACACCGTGTTAGTCTTGCCATCGAGATAAACCTTCGTGCCATGCATTGCCTACGAGCTAAATAAATTCAAATGAAGCTCAATTTTTCAAATTTTGTTTAAAACAGAACCTATTGGTGCTTAAAATGTAATGTGTTTATTCATGAAATTATAATTAACTCGTTTAATTGCTCTCATTCTCAGAAGGAAATATATTCCTTTATGAATAACGGAAAGAGAAATATAAAATTAAAATATACGAAATTTCTACTAGAGTACATTGTAAGATTAACGCATTTCGTCTTCAGTTGTTTAAAGAAATTTACAATTTCTAAATTTATTAATGTAATTTAAACAGGCAACTTTGAATATATAATAGATAAAAAAAACTTTGTTGAGAAAAACACATCTTGTTACTTTCTGACGAATTTCTTAAAATTTAAACTTTAATATTTAGGCTGTTTTATTCATTTTTAATTGTTTTAATCGCAGTAACTTTGAAAACAACATTCTAAAATTCAGTTAATAATGCAAATAAGCCGTGTATTTATGAAGATGGTACCGTGTTCTTTAAATAATATGAATATTTCAAACAAACGAGAAAAATACATTGGCAGGAAAAAACTCTATTATTAATCATAACCTGAGGAATTTTATAGTCACATTTATTAATTAAAACTAAATATAAACGTATTAAATATATAAGACATAAGAAAGAAAGACATCGAAAAATAAAAAGAAAGTGAAGAAATAAGATTTATGAAATTCTTAGATCAAAATGTAAACTTTTTTTCACAAGTCAAATATTTTGTTTCCGAATATTTGTAGAGAAGGATGAATACTTAATTATCGTCTGCAATCTTTCAACATGCACAGAATTTGCGATGTTTATTTTCTTTAACACATAGCTTTATTTCAATAAATTAAATCTCTGAATCGCATTATCTTTCAAAATATTTCTCTTTGTCTTTTCGGATTTGCAGGTACTTTTCCAAAAGATATTCTTTTGCTTCCAACTTGCATTTTTTAAAACTGTTTTCGAGAATATTTTCATTACATACATAACATACAGACTGAATTTACATGTTACTTCAGTTAATAAAGCATCGAATTCTACTCAATGATAATTTTACCGATTAATCATCGACTTCATTTAAAAACATTGAAGTGTTTATAAATTTAAAGAAATATAGCGTGTTTATAAATTAAAGAATGGGGGGGGTGAGAGAGAGAGGCTTATTTTATTTGATATTTTTTATAGATTTTCAAATTTAGGCATATTGACCCTAACTTTAATACGACGGTTGTTTTTTTTCACCATCCGGTAAGGCAAAAAATGAAACTATTATGATTAATGAAACAATTTATTACCAAAAGTTACATGTACATCTTTGGTTACTGATTCAACGTAATCGCCATATAAATTGAGGCATTTGTCATACCGGTGAACAAGCTTGCCAATACCTTCTTCGTGGAACGTTGCCGCCAGTGCCTTGAGATGGGTATTAACGGCCTTTTGAAGATCCTCACCGGTACGGAAGCTCTGCCCTCCCAGCCACTTCTTGAGTTCAGGGAACAAGTAGAAGTCGCTGGGTGGCAGGTCGGGGCTGTACGCGGGATAATCAAAAATGTCCCACTGAAACCCGTCAAGAAGACGTTTCGTTACACCAGCCCTGTGAGGACGGGCATTGTCATGGATGAGCACGACTCCAAAAGTGAGCATTCCTCTTCTTTTGTTTTGAATTGCTCTCTGCAAACGTCGCAGAGTTTCGCAGTATCCTGCTGCATTTGTTGTGGTCCCTGGCTGTAAAAGTTCCACGAGCAGTACACCTTTTTGGTCCCAAAACACAGTGGCCATAATCTTCGAGTTGTTGAAGTTTTTTTTCTGAATTTCTTTGGCTTGTTTGGTGAGTTTGAATGCATCCATTGTTTTGATTGCTCCTTCGTTTCAGGAGTCTCATAAAGAACCCATGCCTCATCCCCTTTCACTATTTTTTTCAAGAATTCTTCACCATCATTATGATAACGAATCAGAAAAGATAGTGCTGATGCCATTCGGCGAGCTTTGTGATCATTGGACAGCATCTTTGGAACCCATCGAGCACAAAATTTGTGGTAACCCAAGTGTGCCGTTACAATAGTGTGCAGGGCTGATCTTGAAATTTCAGGAAATTGATCAGACAATTCACTTATTTTGAATCTTCGATTGTCTCGAACAGTTCGATCAACGAGGTCTTCTTCAGCGAAAGACTTCCGTCCTTGGCCACGTTCATCATGAACATCAACTGGCCCAACTTTAAATTTCCTACACCACTCACACACTACACCGTCACTCGTAAAGTTTTCACCGTATACTCGAGCCATTCTTCTATGAATGTCTTCTGCACTCAGTCCTTCTGCTAGCAAAAAACCGTATTACACTCCGCAGTTCGCACTTGGCGGGAGAATCGATTGTAGCCGCCATGTTTACGTGTCACCAGGTCAACTCCAAATGGCGTCAGACGCTTGGAAGCGGCTGAGCTTACAGTAGGGGAAGTGCGCAAACGTCTACCGCGCAGCTTTGTCTGCTACAGCTCGCCTGACAATTTCAGCTCATGATCGGAGGTTGAAAAAAACAACCCCCGTACTATACACAAAGAAATTGAAAAATTCAGAGACGCCAAAATAGCAAATTATATCCAACCATGGAATGCCTGAATCTCTTATGAAATCGGTACAAATACGCATGTTCTGTACTCATGCGCTGACTACAGTGAAATGTAAACCCAGCATAAATAATTACTAATTCCCAAAATATTTATTATTTTTAAAAAAAACTATTATATTTAAAGAAAACGTAGTCATAATAATTATAATATTTCGGCTTTTTTATGAATTACTGCTCACCAAATAAACTATTCAAAAAGATATATGAAAATGCATTTCATTCAGCCATAAATTTAACTGCTGGTAATGGGTAATGACTGTTAATAAACCTATGGGAATGATCTACCGGAAATTTAAGTCATTTATTTTCAAATGAAGATGATATTCCCTTCCCCTACATAATTCCTGACCAATACTTTGCATGGCATTGATGAAAAATAATTACAAAATATAGATCTTTATTGAGAATTTGGTATTTTTTTAGCCTCTTCGGTAGGTATTTTCCCCTCGAGTAATTCCCAATATGTAGTTAATACATAACCAAACTAGAAATCATATACTGAATATATACAGGGTAGTTATAAAATAACTTTTCCTGTTTGGCGGCTTCCACGGCTAAAACGAACGAACGGAATAAAACCACATTTCATTCTGTTTATTCGGCTGACTGCAAAAAGCATGGGAAAATGAATTCCACAGGAAAAAAATTTGTACTAAAAGTTGCCGATAGGGGAATTATTGTCTGTACTGTTACCTATAAACGGGGATATTTGCATATCAGGATGGATTATGTAGAATTCCTAGAGCCGTTCGCTCTTCTGTTCTTCACTAGCTTCCTTCAGAGCCGTCAGCCGTTCGTTCTTCACTGTCGATGTGTTCTTAACTGCTGTTCGTGATTGACTGTTGATGTGTGCTCAATATGAGCCTTGCCTTACTTCGTCATTCTTTACAGGTAAAACTGTTTCTACACTAGACAGTGCAATGCCGCGGCCGCTCTTAAGCAAACCTCAATGTTTTGAAACAGAACAAAAAACAGGTAGTTATGAACTTCGAAGTAGAGAACGTCCTACATCGTACCCTAAATGTACAGAAGGAAGGTTAGAATATCGAAAACGCAGCATTGAATCCAGGGTATTTAAATGAAAGATTATTTTCTCAAAGTTTTATGAATTCATTTAGCGCTAGTATTACCCCTGCCGACAACTTTTAATACTTTTTGGGGGGAATTCATTTTCCCATGTCTTTTGCAGGCTGTATATGAATGTGGTTTCATGTCACCCTTTTCATTTTAGCCGTAAATTCCGGTCAAAGGGGAAAGTTGTTCCATTTCCATCCTATACTTGGGTCGCATTTTTCCCCAATCAATTGAAACCACAATTTAACATAGGATTAAAATTGTAATTACATGATCACATATAGAATTTCATTTATTTAAATTTGGTTTTTTAGTTATTGATTAAATCATAACTTAATTCCTTTTTTTAGTAATTTCGGCACTAAATATGTGTAACAATTTGTATTTATCCAGATACTCGTTTTTGTGTAGCTATAGTATTCACTTGCGAACAAACTGGCCTCCTCTGAGTGAATTTGTTCAAAATTTCATGTAATTATGAATATGGTGTAAAATTTTTATATTAAATTTTGTTTATTTGGTGCTATTGTGTTTACAAGCAGATATAATTTCGAAAATGTATTTTTCGTATACAGGAAGGCCTGAAACGTGAAGATTATAGAAAATCTTGTTAGATTTTTTCGACAATTGCAGTACTTTTTCTCTCCATACAATACCAAAGACATTATATTGGTGTTAACAATATAATGTCTATATAAAAATAGTGGTTTATATTTCGCTGAAACTTAATAGATAAAACAGATAATATAAAATAAATTTTTTAAATCAATTATTACTTAGATAAAAGAAAAATGTTATTTTAGTTACTTTTTATTAAATAATTACAATTAATATAAATAAGTTAGTTTAGTTACTTTTTATTAAATAATTACAATATTTGGCCGGATAACTTATATCCGGCCAAAACAAAATCAAGTTCCTATCCGTTGAAAATAAATCAGAACAGACTCTGAACACACTTTTAATGATTATAAAGTTACTAAACTATTTAACTTTTTAATATAAATAATCACTGATGTCAACGTGATTATAAATAAATTACATTATACTGTACATTATATAATAAATTTTATATATTATAATAAATAGCATTATATATTATATTATTGGGTTGTTCGGAAAGTAATTTCGTTTTTTCCCGTCAGTGGACTTAATTACGTTTTTTCGAAACCAACTTCACACTTAAGCCGCATAACCATTATATGTCTTGAGAGCTGATATTGCAAGGCTTGTGTGTGAAAAAGTTCTATTAATTCTACGCAGTAGTTTTTGGTTGGTGCCCTTTTAAATATGGAGAGCAATAAGCAGCATTTTCGTCATATTTTACTTTTTTACTTCAGAAAAGGTAAAAATGCTGTCCAAGCGAGAAAAAAATTGACGGATGTGTATGGAGAAGGCGTGTTAACAGTACGCCAGTGCCAGAACTGGTTTGCAAAATTGCAATTTTGATGTCGAAGATGCACCACGGTCTGGAAGGCCGGTCGAAGCTGACAAAGATGCGATAAAGGCATTAGTTGATGCAAATCGGCGAATAACCACACGAGAGATCGGTGAGAGATTAAATTTGTCGAATTCGACTGTTTATGGCCATTTGAAAGGCATGGGCTTAACCTCGAAGCTCGATGTGTGGGTGCCCCATGTCCTTACGGAGCGAAATTTGTGTCGTCGCGTTGACGCGTGTGATTCGCTCCTCAAACGTCAAGAAAATGATCCATTTTTGAAGCGGATTATTACTGGGGACGAAAAATGGGTTGTATACAACAATGTTAAACGCAAGAGGTCATGGAGCAGAAAAGATGAACCGGCTCAAAGCGTGTCAAAAGCCAACATTCACCAAAAAAAGGTGATGCTCTCCGTTTGGTGGGATGTCAAAGGAACCGTTTTTTTTTTTTTTAGCTTTTGCCGGACAATACAACGATTAATTCAGAAGTCTATTGTCATCAACTGGACAAATTGAATGATTCACTTAAAGAGAAGAGGCCCGAATTAATCAACAGGAAGGGTGTAGTTTTCCACCAGGATAATGCGAGACCTCACACAAGTTTGGTCACTCGCCAAAAACTTTTACAGCTTGAATGGGACGTACTGCAACATCCACCATATTCTCCAGATCTGGCGCCTTCCGACTACTATTTGTTCCGGTCCCTGCAAAATTTTTTGGATGGCAAAACCTTTACCTCAAATGAAGATGTCAAAAACCACCTGAACCAGTTTTTTGCCTGCAAGGACCAAAACTTTTATGAGAGGGGAATTATGTTACTGCCAGAAAGATGGCAAAAGGTGTTGGACCAGAATGGCCAATATATAATTTAATAAAATATTTATTCATTATACGAAAACTGTCTTTCATGTTCCCAAAAAAAAACGAAATGACTTTCCGAACAACCCAATATATTATAAATTACATTTATAATCACGTGATAGTGAACGTGATTATAAATGTAAGAAGAAACCATTGGGTATTCAGTTAATAACTATGATCTGTTACAGAAAATATACAAACATCTTGGTTGTATATCAAAACAACGTAAAAAAGCAATAGAACAACTCATCAATAAATATAATGTCCTTAAAATAAAAAAAATGATCACTGATGCATTCAAAAAAATGGCAGAGGAAATGTCTGTCAATGGGGTAGTAAAGAAAGAACTCTGATTGATCACCAACTCCGAACACTGAGTTCGAACTTGCTTCCTAAAGAATAACAGATAGTTATCAGATAGTTTTCTTACATAAGAAACCCATTTTGAAAAATTTATAACTTCCTCACACTAATTTTGAAAACTTCATGGCACGCTTTTTTTTAATATTTCCATTAATTTTAAAACATTTTCTAGTTTTAAGCATTAGAATTCTTTCCTCCTGTTTTATATATGTTCATCATTTCCGTTCACATTTATATTGAAGTCTATAAAAAAGAGTGAACTGTCTGATAACTTCTGCTAATGTCTTCACAACCACAGACAATTATATGCATAGGTGTAAGAAATGTTCCAGTCAGAAACTTCATCCGTGTTCTGAATAAAGAATTCTTTTTTGTTGTGCGCAGAATAAGGAACCGTGAAATATGAAGCATAGACAAAACTTTTTACAAAAAGGTAATAGTGGCAGAAATACTTTTCTGGAACTACAAGTTGGGACAAAATAATACCAAAACCAGCTGAATTAAGGAGGGGGGGATAACAATGCAAAGATTTATATTTTCTGTTTAAAAAATGAAAAGGAGTGCGAAATTCATTGTTTTTTTTTTTAAATCCTTAATAAAAAAAACATAACAGGAAGATTGAATTCTCTGCTGTTAAATATTTAAAATGATAATTGTTTAAAAAAATTAGTAATAAAAATGAGTGAAGCAACAAAAGGGGAATCAAAAATGTTTTCAAACATAGTGCCGAAACATAGCAAAACTTAAAGTATTGCGATTATTTGAAGCATGTTCTGTATATATTAGAATAGTTTGCTCTATACTGTAAGAATGGTACCTTAATATTTAACGCACATCATGAAACTATGAAAAATATTTAAAACTCTGTAGCTTTTGTAACTATTACTACATAAAAGTTACTAAGCACTTTACACTGAAGTGACAAAAGTCATGGGATGACTGTTAATATCGTGTCGGTCCTCCTTTCGCCCGGCGAAGTGCAACAACAAATCGACGTGTCATGGAGTCCACAAGTCGTTGGAAGTCTTCTGCAGGAATATTGAGCCATGCTGTCTGTATAGACGTCCATAATTGTGAAAGTGTGGATGGTGCAGGAGTTTGGGCACGAACGGACCTTTCGATGATGTCCCATAAATGCTCGATGGGATTCATATCGGGCGATAGAGGTGGCCAGATCATGCGCTGGAATTGTCCGGACTGTTCTTCAAACCAATCGCGAACAGTTCTGGCCCAGTGACATGGCGCATTGTCATCCATAAAAACCCCATCGTTGTGTGGGTACGTGAAGTCCATGAATGGCTGCAAGTGATCTGCAAGCAGCTGCACATAACCATTTCCAGTCAAGGATCGGTTCAGTTGCACCAGAGGACCGAGTCCATGCCATGTAAAAACAGCCCACACCATTATGCAGCCTCCACCAGCTTGAACAGTGCCTTGCTGACAGTTGGGGTCCATGGCTTTGTGGGGTCTGCACCACACTCGAACTCTACCATCAGCTCATAACAACTGAATTCGTGACTCATCTGACCACGCCATGGTTTTCCACTGGTCTAGGGACCAGTCGATGGGCTCACGAGCCCAGGAGAGTCGCTGCAGGCGATGTCGTGCTGTCAGTAAAGGCACTCGAGTCGGTCTTCTGCTGTCATAGCCCAAGGAAGACAAATTTCGCCGCACAGTCCTATCGGACACGTCCGTCGTACGTCCCACATTGATTCCTGCAGTTATTTGACGAAGTGTTGCGTGTCTATTAACATTGACCATTCTACACAGACGTCGGCGGTCTCGGTCGTTAAGTGCAGGTGGTCGCCCACTGCGCTGTCCATGATGGGATGGGATGCCTGAAATTTCATACTCTCGGCACACTCTTGATACTGTGGATCTCGGAATGTTGAATTCACTAACGATATTCGCAATGTAATGACCCATTCGTCTAGCTCCAACTAACATTCCACGTTCAAAGTCTGTTAATTCTCGTCGTGCCGCCATAAATCAAGAAAACCCAGTTCACGTGAATAACTTGAACACAAATGAAAGCTCTGGAAAACAAACTGCGCATTTATACTTTTTCGCTGCGATACTACTGCCATCTGTATATTTGTATATTGCTATCCCATGACTTTTGTCACTTCAGTGTATTATAATTTCATAATTTTAAACAAAAATGGATATTACTCCGACTATATAAATAAAACTATTAATTAAGGACTAAATACTGTAATAAGACTTTAGTATATATACTTATTATCTTTAATTAATATGATGATAACCATTCGGGGCATAAAAACATTAAAACGTAGCAATGATTAAGATCAATACTTGAAGAAGTCATATCTACCCTCTCCTACCAGCCCGAAGGCACACGAATTTAAACCACGAAGGCTGAATGACCGGACCGCCGCAACAGCAACACTGTTGGAAACTGTGGTTGAGGCCTAATGGCCATTCCCGGCCACGGTACAACCCTCCTTTTAGGAAGTACGTCCAGTCATCGGTGGCAGGAGTCTAACCCCTACGTATTAGAGTGCCCTCCAGAATGGCGAGATCCAACCACCATGCTGGAAGCATCTCATATTCATTACGAGGGGCCTCCTGGGGGATTCAATAAATGGAGAAATTAAATTCCCCTTGAATATAGCGGTTATGTGTTACCGACGAAATATGAAACACTGGTGTGCTGTATAATGCCGGGAGTTTTTAACAAAGTATGAAATGAGAGAATTATTACTTCCTTTTTCTAAACATTCTATTAAATATCTATTCATTCTATAAAATGCCAATTGCTATTTATTCAAACTGGAAAAAATAATGTAAACACATTGAAAAAATCAACAAAGTATATTTTAATATGGTGTGAGTCCACCTTTTCCGGATCTTGCAACCTCGATTCTCCGAGATATTGGTTCATACAAATGAATTGTGAATTGCTTCCAATGGAATTTTAACTCATTCTTCAATTAAAACACCCTCCAAGTCTTTTAGAGTCAATGGCTGCTGTAATCAACCTCTTACTTGAATTTTTAAAATAGACCATAAATGCTCAATAACGTTGAGATCAGGGCATTGTGGTGGCCAGGTGACATACTCACTTCAATAAAATGTTTTAACTTAACAATTCATTACATTTTTTAACAATTCTAGCTGTATGGATTGGTGCATTATCATCTTGAAAAATGGCTTTCCCCTCTGGAAACAGTTCTGGAACCATAAGGTGAACTTAGTCTCCAAAAATTTCTAAATATTCTAGTCTGTTGATTCTTCCATGAAGGGAAATCATTGGCTTGGCGGATTTCCAAGAAATAGCACCCTAGATCATCATAGAATTGCAGCCATGTTTTACGGCTGTGAGAAGGCAGTCTGAATGAGACGCTTTTTTAGGCTGTCTCCAAACGTACACTCTGCGGAGATCGAAAATAGTGTAAACGATGATACATCAGAGAAAATCACATTTTTCCACTGCGCGAGGAATCAATTCTAGAGGCTTCTGCGCCAATCTAAACGCTTTGAAACACGTCTTTGAGAACAGAGGTTTCCTAATTGCAGATCTTCCATGGAATTCTAATCTGTGCAGATTCCGGCCAACAGTTTTCGTGGAAACTGGGATCTGTAGGTATTCATTGAGCTCTGCAGTAATTTTAGGAGCCGTGGTCTCGCGATTCTCTCTAACGATTCGATTTTCGGCCAGACCTGTGTTTTGCTGAGGACGTTTTTCTTTCTCTTTCAAAAGCAGTCATTACTCTAAACAGTATATCTCTGGAAACCCCAAGAATTAGGGCTCTTTCTACTATATTAGCTGCACGAGCACCAACAATTTGGCTTCTTTGGGAGTCCGAGAGTTCTGCCCTTTTTATAAGGTTAGAACCCTTTTTTAAAAAATTTTAGTAATAGAACAGTTATTTTAAATAAACATATCAATAATAACATAACTAAAAAACGTTAAAAAATATTAAAATAAAATTAAGTTTTGATTGTTTATAACATGTTTGAAAAATGTGATGCTAAAATTTTAGATGTTTCCATTATTTTGTTCAATCCCTGCATATAAATGCCATGAATTCCTCGAAAATATTAATTTTATTCTTAAAAATTAAAAAAATATATTCAAACAACATAGAGAAAAAAACTAGTTATAAAGAAAAGTGCAAACTTTCACATTTCAAGCCCAGTCAGAATTTAAATCATTACTTGAAGAGATGAAAAGAAACTAACTAGAAAATCATCAATATTTCTGTGATAATTACAATAATGATGAAATTCATTCAATATAATCAGCATACCAACTTTTTATACGAAATTGTAACAAATATTTCCAGCACAATCAAGATTTAAATCATTGTAATTAAATTTACTGCATCAATTAAAAATGCTCTCTACCTCCTCCACATGGCATTTTTGTCCTTGGTTTTCTGTATAATTGTAGCTAGTTTTGTGCTTTGTATCTTTCTTAACCCTTTGGCTGTTGAATTTTGAATCATCGTGTGTTTGTTTCAACTTGAAAATAAATGTGAATCAGTTGATTTAAAGGTAAATTAAACTGTTTTTTCTAAATTTATTGGTTTCAAGTTAAGTTCTCCAAATTCGGAATGAGAATCACATAAAAACCATCCTAGTTATGGAATGAGCTGCAACAGAATTCGTCCGCTGTCTCTTTAGTTAAACTGTGTTTCCCTGCAATTTCTCGAAGTTTGAAGAGCCAGCATTTCTTCAGTGATTTTCATTTAACAACATTTCTCATTGGGCATAGTCATTTCGACTACTTTTTCAAGAAATTCGGATTATCGGACATTGGTCTGTGCTCTTTGAGCGTGGTTGGAGCTCAAAATGGCGAACACTCCAGACTTACTGAAGGGAGAAGGTATTTTATCTTGGATCTCAATGACTGTCATGGCCGGCTTCCTGTCACAAGGGTAGCCTGATCTTTCCCGCGATCTGGAAGCCCTGGGTTCGAGTCCCGGTTCGAGAATTCTTATTGCTTATCTGTTCGATCTGTGAGATGTTGGAATGAAGACCCTTTCCTGTAAAAAGGGGCTGGGCAAACGAATGTGACGTGTGAATAGCTGTTCTGTATGTAATGCCTTTATGCAATGTGTTGCCTACTTCTTAGCCCATGTGCTACTTAGTGGTGCACGGGGATTTCTAAATGTTAATTAAAAAATGCTTGTGGTATTAAGTTCCCACATCCGCTTCATGTTTTGGTCGACCACAAAATGATTTTGTTCTCATTCTCTAGTAAATTGATTGCCTTTACTGCTTCAGTTTTTAATTAATCTTTTTATTTGTTTGTTTGTTTGTTTTCATCTTTATTCTTATCTGTAATCATCTAAGTATGTATTCGTTTCTACTTACTTCTGTAAGTCTTGTGCTGTATTTAATTCAAGTATTGCCTTATTACTAATAAAAAATAGTTAGATGACACTTGAGTGACTCTCATTCTTTTCTTCTTATTAATTAAATTCCTAATTAATTTAGACAGTTAATTGTCATGAATAAAAGCCATTTAACACCTGCTCAGTTCCCCGAAAATTCGCTTTTGGAGTGTTTTATCTATAATGTTTTTTAGTAGCAGAAATAAAATATTTCTTAAAAGCGAAACGATAAACTGAAATACTGCCTTGTTGCTCCTCTTCAAAGTCAAACAAGATGGCAGGCTTAATATGACCCAAACTTCACCAAGAAATTTCGCCAGTGAACAATATTCTAAGAGGTAAGAGAAAAGTTTTCTTCTGAAAATATATTCATCGAAACCAGCGAATGCAAAAGTTTGTTTGCTCATTCGCAATTTCAAGCAGCTGTCGATCGATCTGGCAACTGTGCTGCCGATAAGCAACTGACTTCACTTGCACCACGCATCAGTCGTCCTGTTCTTCTGCTTCCTATAAATTGGACTGCAGAAAATTTCGGTTATTCATTTACGAGAATCAACCCGAGCTCAAAATATTCTCTTGTTTTTGAACTTCCTCCTTCCAATATTTATTTTTTCCATCATATGTACTAGAGCTTAGAGCTCTGAAAAATATTTCGTTCTGCTTAAGATATGATGTTCTGTTTGACAATTCTTTCGAATATAGAGACATCTAGCTGCTGCTGTTTGAAATAAAAGAAACACATGTTTTTCGTAAATTTGATTTTTAAAATAAATTTTAGATCGAATTCTTGTAAAAGAAAAAAATAAATACAGAAGCACCGAATTTATTCGAATACGGATCACTACCATATTACGCATATTGAGAAGGTAGAATAATAAACACTACTTTTCGCTTATTACGGCATTCGAAAATATGTTTGCTTGTTCCTTAAACGCAGAGTCTTAACAACCTTAAGTAGAGCATTGCATGTCAAAGTCCTGTCACTAAAACCACTCTCCTCGTTTTACTTCTGGTAAACAAACCGATCACCTTCTGCAACTTAATGACGCAGTATTTTTCAGTAAAATGTGTTTCCAACTTCGTTATTTATAATATTTCTGAACATACCTAAAACCTAAACATGATATTTTATTTAAAACTAGCAGCCTTTGGCGACCAGTCGGTTCGCCAGTATTAATACTCGCTAATATTTGATGTAGCTGTGTCTCCTAACAGGTTTTTCACCAAAATATTTTTAAACCAAACAAATTTTGATAATCATATAATTCATTTATAATGTTATTTATTATTATTTTCTTCAGATGATCATTTCACTTTACTACTCATCTTTCTCTTTCTATCCGAGCAATGATTGTCCCGGAATTGATATTTTACTTAAATGGTGGAGGGAAAGGTCTAAAATTCTGTTTTTATAGAATAATGATATTCAAATTTTCATAAATGTAAATACACTAAACAAATAAAGATACAATTGGTTCTAAAGAGATGCAAAAGCTTAAAAACAGCTTGGAAAATGCCTCGCACAGACGAAATAATGGTGACACACACCTTTCTTTTCTTTTCTATCCTTTTTTTTTCTTCACTGCTTTTCTTTCTATAAACCCTTTTTTCCCTTCGTTATTATTTTTTTCCTTCCCTGCCCAGACTTTATTTTGAGCAGGCATAGATTAAATATTCATACCGACTAATAATAAAAGCAACTATTTTCTTTCTTTTTTAAACATCCCGTTATCTATGAATGAAAACCAACTGACTTCGCGCATTTCTTTCTAAACAAATGATAATTTATTACTTCCTGCTATCTAACTCAGTTGGTGTGGGGAAAGGAAATGAAGATTTTTGGCGGGAAAGTAAGAAAAGTGTCGTTTTAACTATTTTCCACGCAGTTTTTTTCATTTTTTCTCGCCATAAGAACCATCCTCGTATCTTAACGAAAATATTTTTAAAAAATTAGCCGAATCGGTCGAGCCGTTCTCTAGTTTTGCGCTTAGCAACGCATTTCGAGTTCCATTTTTATTAATATAGATATGAAATACAGAAAACATATTCTAAAAAATATACTTTATTGAAAAAATCAGATACAAAAATGCATTTGTGAAAACAACACTTTAGAGATTGCTATATCACTATCCGGGTAAAAACAGGTAAATTAATAAATAATGAGTACATTAATTTTAAATTAATAGCGTCGGCGTATTAGCATAGTGGCAGCTCGTCTTCCCCGTGATCTGGGCATCCCAGGTTCGAGTTCTGGTTGGGGTATGGTTGTTTTTATGTGTTCTTACTGTAAGGTGAGTGAGTGTACCCCCTCCACATATAAAAAGAGGCTGTGCAAGCAAATGTGATGCGTGAGTAGCAAAAGTTGTACCCTTGGCCCTACTACAAAACAAGAGACTCTGATTAGGCTTAAATCGCAGACTACCTCGGCATATTTATCCATTGCAATTTCAATAAGAAACAACAACAAGAAGAAAATAATAAAGAATTCCAAAGAATCAATCACTCAACCTCAGACAATATCCTGTTTTATTAATTATTGTATCATATAAAAGCTAAATATTGCCGAAGGTAAACTGTCTTCCATCACCACCATTTTGTGAGAAATTGAACAACGAATTGCATTCTCTGAGAAACCTTACGATAGAATGAACCAGTCAGAGCCACTGATATTCAAAGGCTTTTTATTTCATAATAATTTTTGAGATTCCTCGATACATCTATGGTCGGCTATCCCTTTTCCCTATAATTGGAGATATCCTGCAAACAAATTTTTAAACCTTCTTTAGCCTCAACAACTAAAAAGATTTCATCCAATTTTTTAACCACTTTGAATTATAAGTAAATATTCCGAATGCCTTATCACTACAGTATTTGTTATCTTGCTCTACTTTAGAACAGAAGGAGGGGTTCAGTAGTTTCTGAGGGTATGGACCCCTGAGCTTTTGAAGGCAGAAATCCGACTTCTAGGAGACACACGACACAAACCCTTTTTACGGAGCGGACTTCATTCATGCATTTCATTCATTCATCCACAGATATTAATTTAGATCTGGAACAGAGAAAGATCACTTCTGAACCAGTACCAACAGTGGTATTACTTTCGACATGGATGGTTTTGTGGCCATGGCAGATTTAACGTCCACCAGCCACCACCACAGATGGAGAGTCTTCGACTGGCGGTTTCGAATTCGCAATATAAAGGATGCAAATCCAACACCCTACCAACCAAGCTATCCCGACCTTATTGAATGATTCTTATGATTATTTTTATGATTCTTATGATTATTTTAACCTTTTGCTTGATTATTGAATGATTCCTATGATTATTTGAATGATTTTTATGATTATTTGAACTGTTTTTTATGAATATGAAGGGACTGGAAAAACCTAGTACCCATGAGGCTTTAAGGAACTCCACAGCTAAAAATTTACTAAATCAAGTGATCAAGGGAACTACTAAACTTATCTCGACTTATCACTGGAACTTAAGGGAAAGTGTCCCAGAAAGCATCTGGAAAGTAAAAGGAATCAATCATCATTCTGCATGAAAATGACGTCAAAAATGCATGCATTTCATACAATTCGGGTAAGATGTATTCATTCACCTTCTGCACCAATGATGCAGATTTTCCAGTCAGATTTCGAACATCGTTTTTCAAGAAAGGGAAGGTCAACAAGGAAAACAGCGTTAAGACTACAACAAATAGTCACAGGAGGAGTGGCTTAATCAAGTGTTTACGTCATTAAGATCATTTCCGTTTCTCGCACTGACATCATGATGCAGCGAAATGTAAACCTCATCCGTCCACGTGACGTTTAACCGTTGAAGGTGCTACATTCAATTTGTGTTATTGCTAGTGGATTGTAAGGTTCAGTGGCGCAAGGGCCATACTAGTAGTGTCAATGCAGCAAAAATTAATCTTTCCTTTGTATCTTCCTGTAATAACCATGTATCTAGAACAGACTGTACCTGTACCTTGTACTGATTCAGATCCAAGATTCGAGGCGTTTTAGTGACGTTATCAAAAACATTACGGTATACACTGAAGTGTCAAAAGTCATGGGATGACTGTTAATATCGTGTCAGTCCTCCTTTTGACCGGCGAAGTGCAACAACTCGACGTGTCACGGAGTCCACAAGTCGTTGGAAGTCCTCTGCGGGAATATTGAGCCATGCTGTCTGTATAGACGTCCATAATTGTGAAAGTGTGGATGGTGCAGGAGTTTGGGCACGAACGGACCTTTCGATGACGTCCCATAAATGCACGATGGGATTCGTATAGGGCGATCTAGGTGGCCAGATCAAGCGCTGAAATTGTCCGGAATGTTCTTCAAACCAATCGCGAACAGTTCTGGCTCGGGGACATGGCGCATTGTCATCCATAAAAATCCCATCGTTGTGTGGGTACGTGAAGTCCATAAATGGCTGCAAGTGATCTGCAAGCAGCTGAACATAACCATTTCCAGTCAATGATCGGTTCAGTTGCACCAAAGGACCGAGTCCATGCCATGTAAAAACAGCCCACACCATTATGCAGCCACCACCAGCTTGAACAGTGCCTTGCTGACAGTTGGGGTCCACGGCTTCGTGGGGTCTGCACCACACTCGAACTCTACTATCAACTCGTAACAACTGAAATCGTGACTCATCTGACCACGCCACGGTTTTCCACTGGTCTAGGGAGCAGTCGATACGCACACGAGCCCAAGAGATTCGCTGCAGGCGATGTCGTGTTGTCAGTAAAGGCACTCGAGTCGGCCTTCTGCTGGCATAGCTCAAGGAAGACAAATTTCGCCGCACAGTCCTATCGGACACGTCCCTCGTACGTCCCACATTGATTCCTGCAGTTATTCGACGAAGTGTTGCGTGTCTATTAACATTGACCATTCTACACAGACGTCGGCGGTCTCGGTCGTTAAGTGCAGGTGGTGGCCCACTGCGCTGTCCATGATGGGATGGGATGCCTGAAATTCCATACTCTCGGCACACTCTTGATACTGTGGATCTCGGAATGTTGAATTCACTAACGATATCCGCATTGGAATGACCCACGCGTCTAGCTCCAACTAACATTCCACGTTCAAAGTCTGTTAATTCTCGTCGTGCCGCCATAAATCACGAAAAACTGTTCACATGAATAACTTGAACACAAATGAAAGTTCTGGAAAACGAACTGCGTATTTATACTTTTTGGCTGCGATACTACTGCCATCTGTATATTTGCATATTGCTATCCAATGACTTTTGTCACTTCAGTGTATAATGCACCTCGATACGTAATTTTCCTCTTTCGTACATAATAACAGCTCCAGTATTTCCCCTATTGGCAGCTTTCGGTATGAATTGTTTTTCCTGCTGAATTCATCTTTCCGTGTCTTTCACATTTTGTATATGAAAGGCAGTTTCGTTCCGTTCATTAGTTTTAGCTGTAGTTTAGTTTAGTTATATTAATGTCCCGTTTTAAAACAACACTAGGTCTATTTTGGGACGGACCTGGTAATTTTTAATCATGGTCAGATGACGAGGACGACACCTGAGCTGGAATCCCCCCCTCCATACCAGACCAAACCTTCGAGAGTACGATTGGACCATGACAGATTTAACGTGCAGCTTACCGACCTCTTTACACGACGGTTCTTCTGTGGAATCGGGTCTCGAACCTGAAACCCTATGGATCACGTGACAAGACCACGCCACCAGGTTATCACAGTACAGCTTTAGCTATATATTCCCCAAAATAGTAAAAGTTATTTTTTGGCAATACCATATATCCGAAATAAAATTCTCCCAAAATGAGACAAATTTTCTGGAATCTTTTTGTACAGAAAGAACAAATCTATTGAACTCAAAGAATTCTGTAAAATAAATATTTCAAAGTAGAAACCGGTGTACAAAAATATAACTTGTAATTTCATTTCTTCGATTCTATAAGATTATGCGAAGCACGTATTTGATGTCTGGAGTTTTTCATCAATCAAAAAAAGCTGTCAATAAAAAGCATGCATAGTATTTCGGAAATGCATTCGTAGACAAACACTTATTCCATAAATCCCTCGCGCACCAGTTGAGGATGTCAAATATATCAAAAATAGAATATTTAGTTTTTATATGCTTTGAGAATTTTTTTATGAAAGCAGAGGTCTGAAAGTTTGTCACATTTTCATGTAAGAAACAAACAAAAATCGATAGATAAAAGCTTCTAATAGAAACAATTGTTACTCTTCAAGGAAAAGATATGTTTAAAGCATATAGAAGGATATATGCTTAAAGTGTTATTTTTATATTATTAATAAAGTTCATTGTCAAGTATTGCATACACTGTTTATTCATACTTACAAAGTTTGTATACATACACAATTTCAAGATAATTATTCAGCGACAAATAAGCTTACATTTTACTTCAGTAAGGGTAAAGGGACATTTCATTTAAAGTAAAATTAAGAATGTATTTTACAGTTTCATAAACTCATTCGAAATGTTACTTTAAATGAAATGAAAGTTTGTCACATTTTCATTAAATGAATGAAATTAATCATTACTTTAAATGATTAATTAAATGAAAAAAAATAATTATATAATTCATTCATTATTTTCAATTCAGTTTCTGGCCTCGATGGCTTGGTGATAAGGTGAATCCACTGAAGAACCGTAGTTTAAAGGGATCTGTTGCACATTAAATCTGTCTATGTCAAACGTCATGCTCTGGTGTAGTGTGAAGAAAGAGGGTAGAAGCTCAGATGTCGTCCTCGTCTTCTGACCTTGGTTTAAAATTACGAGTTATGGCCCAAAATAGTCCTAGAGTTGCTTTAAAACCGAACTAACAACTAACTACACACCTAAACTAAACTAAGCAGTTCAATATCTACAATAATGTCATTGATAATTTAACAGCAGAATTGCAATTCCAAAAAAAAATTACAATTGAAAAGAAAAACTTTTTAATCAAATTATTGGCTATTTCATAATTTTTTTAATGTCACCTTAAATAAAAGAAATCTAGCCTTACATCGAAATAGAAGACTTTCAGAAAAAAGTCTTTTTCGCTAAAACGTTATATCGATAGAAGAAAAGTTTGATCTTAGTCTTAATTAATTTATTTTTTTAATATTCCTAAAATATTTTTGCTTCTTCATATAGGTATTTTTAAGAAGAAGAAAAAATGAAAAATTATAAATGATACTGATGAAGGAAACTGACATCTTATTTAAACTTGGATATCTTCTAAGTAATTTCCTAAAATCACCTAGGATAAAAGCTGCCTAAGGATAGAGAAAAGAATTTAGTTGAAAATTTTACAAATCTTTTAAATTTCATTTGAAATAGAAATTTTTTATTAAAATAATTAGTTAAAAAAACTTTTTATAATATTATTATTATATAAAACTCAATTAACTATAAATAGTATTAAAGACTGAAGTAAAGAATTCGAAGAATTGTTTGAACATCCATCCAGTTTTTTTGTTGTAGTTTACTAAACTGGCTAACAATACCATATGACAACAAAGTTAATATCGATTACATACTGCATTCAAGTCATCTAGAACGAAAGTTACGATAAATAACAAAATTTATCTATCTGGGGTTTTGCGGAGCATATTTATACGGTTAAATTACATTCATTGATTAAAATATCCACCGACGTTATAAACCTATTTTTCTACGAAAATCTCAATGTCTTTAATGTTTTACCTGAAAGCATGTGCTTTTATTTTCTCAAAACCCATTTTTATGGCTGAGATAATCAGAAATGAAAATAAAAACATTTTAATAAAACTTGACAGCTGAAACGCTTTTTTAAAAAAATACACAAATTTTTATGATTTTTGTGTTCAAGAATCTCTTATTAATTTCCCTTGTTGTCCCTTATTGGAATCCCTTTTTGTTTTTCCATGGCAAATTCTGCCAAAATGCAATTGACTGTCATTGATTATTTCCGATTACTTTAGTAAAGCTTTATAACAGTTTCAACTTTCTTGTGTAGTATCTAATTGTTTACCTTGACATACGAGTTAAATCTTGCTTGAATTCGAAACTTTGAAAAAATGATAAAAGTTTATGGTTTTTGAAATATTTTTCTTTTACCGAGAAAAGTTTTTTTTTTTTTGGCTTTTTTAAATACTTAGTAAGAATTTGGGCTTTTCAGAAATTTGGAAATCACAGTTGGCTGATGAGCAGTCCATTTGTGATCGCTTGAAAACGTTTCAGTATCATCTGTACATCACAAATCTGGATCTTTTTTGGAAATTATTTGAAGTTATATTTATAGACGTTCTGGGTGAAAAGAATAATAATAAAGTTAATTTCTTACAAAATAAACTTACAAATTACACTATAATTAATCTGCAATTACAATTTTACTTGAAGCACAATCCAAGAATATCATCGTTGCTACACTTTTTACATATTCAATGCTCTTCACGATCAGTTGTTTATTAAAAATTTTAAATGTTTAGTTTTCAATTTGTATCAAAGAAAATGTTTCAAAATAAAGTCTACTTCATATGACAACCAAGATGAAAATTCATTGTGCAATCTTTAACATAAAAATTAAAATGAAATCTGCTACGAATATTTCAATCCATCATGTCAGAACATAATTTCTTGAACGGCCAAACACCACGTGTTCGTGTAAGTTATATTATATTCTTATTCATTTTAATTGTTTTGTTGAATTAGTCATTTTAGTATTGAGAACGATCACAAAAAACTTTTTCTCAAATTTATTGTTTTAAAAAATATCACATTTTCTTTTTATTTCATTTTATATAATCACGCGCTCAAAATGAGATTTTTCTGGGTTTCATTTGCTGTAGTCATTAACTTACGTTTCTTTTTAATCAAAGTTTTTGTAAATGTGATGGCAACGTGTTATTAAAAGCTGATATTTTTGTGATGCTTCTGCAGATAATAAAATTTTTATTTTTCGCCTACGGATTTTTGCTGACGTCAGAAAATCTCATTCCCAAAACGATATCATGTTCTGACATGATAAAAATAAAAATTGTCATACTTTCTGATGGAACTTCATCTGCTGAAAATCAAGAAAACCTTTCAAAATATTACAATTTGTGTTAGCTGCGCTCAAGCGAAAAATCGCCGAGGAAATTTGACGAAATTCTACATTATTTGGCAATTTTTTGCTTGCGCCCGGCTAATGGCAAAGTACCCGATTCTCCGTCAAAAACAGGAAGGTTGTAAATCGGAAAGAGATTTAGTAATTGGAAATTTCTGTTTTCTTGATCTGCATTCTGTATTACGTATCTCAATTCAGAAAAACCAATCAGGAAATATTTATTAAAAAAACTCATGACATTGATTTTCAGATTTTTGGATCGTTTCTGTCTGAATCCGTCTCTGTGATTCTGCGATATTCGAAGCTTCCTCGATCGAGCTATCCCTTAAACCCTCAATTAAAGAAAATGATTCCTCAGACACTACATAAACACTTTTCGGGAAATACGTTTTATTTCTTATTGGGAACATGTTCTCTAATTAAAAGTTAGATAACGTTTCAGAATTAACTTTTGCTTTCTGGTTTTTGTCAGCAGTCTTAAGATTTACAAAAATTGCATCTTACTTTAATAGCAATTCATACATTTTATTCTATTCTGAGCAATAACAAATATTTCCATGCTCTTCTTTGATTTTAAAATGTTTTTATTTAACTTAATTGTTTCGATTTTTGTAACAAGGAATATGTTAGTTCTTTCTTTTCTTTTCTTTACCCATGTACCAGAATTCTGAAATTTTACACACTGGTGCATTCTTGATGATAATATTCTTTACATTTTCAAATCTTCAATAATCAAACAAACATTAGTTGATACAGTGGCGCCATAAGGTATTGAACTTGCGGAACAACAGACTTTCCGTTCAAAAAGGAATTTCTCCCTCGACGAACTGGTGACGACTGATGCTTCAGTAACCACGTTATCTAAATAAAACACCTTTCTTCATTAACTCTTCATTGGGGAGGTCAGGTATCTCTGACAACTAAGACTGGGCTTTTGGTCAAAACTATTCTACTTTTAGATCCATCGAATGGTTTGACTTATTTCGTGACCTTCACTGCAAGTGCACTTTTTCAACCTGTTTCAGCTTATGTTTTTTTTTTTAATATTTCAGGTATTTTTTTGGACGACGTCTGTGAGACCGCACTCCCCTTTTAGGGTTCCAGTGTTATACAAGGCTTAATTTTGCAGGTGGCTTTAATTTTGGTTCTCGAAATATCATCCACCCTACGGGTGCCAAACGGGTTAAGATAGTGTCTGATTTTCGATTTGGAAGACATACCGAAGATTTAATGCGTGGTTGTGAAATTTGTTTTCTGTTTACAGATCCCATTACATCTGCCATTTTGAAAAGTAGAGCAAAGGCGTGTGTGACTCAGTCATTCGAATATTCATGAAAATTTACAGGATCTTTTTTTTTCAAACCATTGCAACACTTCCCCTTTATATACTTCGGATATAAAAAAAAATGTAACTTCCATGAAAAACGTTTAAAAATTTTTTTATTGCATTAAAAAATTGAATGAAACTGATGTTATTAATAAGCTGTTTTCTGCGATATAAAGAATGTACGATAAACGATCATACACTTTGAAGCAATTCCTTCTTTAAAATTTTGATTCGTTTGCAGTAATTAGGAATATAATTTCATATTTTGAAGCCTTCCTATCTTGAACTTTCCAGTGCAATCACGTGATAACCCTTATTTACCAATTTTAAAACTTCTATGCAGAGTGATTTGAAAGATAAGGTATAGTAACCATTAATAATAGTAATAGTAATCATTCTGTTATTTCTTCCATGATGTTTTTCTTTTAAGCAGAGATATCGAAACTGTACTTTGCCCTACCCAGCTCAGAAAGAGAGCATCAACATTTTTATTTTCTTTTTTAGAATTAAATCTACTTCTTCAATCAATTTCCTGTCCTTGATGGAGAAGTTTTGCGGCGGAAGCCACTATTCTGCTGCGGTGAATTGCTCGAATGAAAGAGCCAGCTCGGATAAAAGGGAAATCGAATGCAGAAGACAGAAAAAATAGGGTTCGATGAAATTTAAACACGAAACATTTCCGTAATTATTAGCTGTCAATAATTTGAGATTTTTGAAAGGTAAGTTATAGTAAATGCAAAGTCGTGAAGATGAGATGTCTGTTGCTGCCGCAGAAGAAAAAATTTTGAAATTTGAGATAGTTATCTTGTTTTATTAGGAATGATATTTACTTTCTTGTTGACACTAAACGCTTTCATTGAAACTGAATCATATATAAAGGAGAGGTATAAATTATATTTATTATATTTATTTGACTTTATTATTCAAATGCTTATGCTTCAGATTAGACAATATTTTTTGTTATTTAGTCTTCAGCAGTAACAAATGCATTTCTTGGTTGTCCGACTTGTGAGCATCCAACTTACAACTGGCCCTCTGAAAAGCATGCATTTTCTACATTCAAAGCAATAAGTTGAAGGGGTTTTATTACCATCGGGTGAATAGTACGGCAGCTCACAAAATACGGACAAATAAAAGTTAATTTTTATATATTAAGTATATAAATTAGTATTTGTCCATTTCTACGGGAATTGAAATAAATATCAAAAGTTATTGTTTTCATGTTTTTTCTTAATATCAACGCAAAATGGAAAATATTTTTTCTTCCTTAACAAAAAAATAAACCTAATAACAATTCTAATTAACATTAAATATTAAACTTTTTAAATATTTTTAATCACTTACTTATTATTCGAAAACTTTATAATTGTATTTATAGAATTTTCCAACCGATTTTTCAATCATTTTCTCATTTGAATTTTTTTTTTAATATTGTGCATTTTTTGGGCATTATAAAGGATGATGCAGCAATTTAATATTTTTATTAGACTATTTCAATTACGAAATTATTGCAACTAGATTTTATTATTAAAAAGTAGTAAATTTTAAAAATAATTGTTATGTTATTTAATAATTATAATAAAAATTGTATTATTTATCAAAGATTAAAATTTAAAAAACAATTAGCAATAAAATGAAATTCTTGAAACAGCGCTTTTTATAGGTGATATAAAAGATAGAAAATATATTTTATTAAAAATCTTGTAATGAAAGTAAAGATAACAAAATCGTGAAGAAGTCAACTTATTAGATTAAAAAAATTCGGTCATAATGTTTATCTATAAAAAAGAAAACACAAATTAGTCAGAAAAATTAATTGTATATTATACATACGTTTAAATATGCAATTCATTTAGGACATCGTTGTCAGCGTCTCGGTGATTTTAACGATATCTTTATTTTTCCCATTTAAGATTTTTGATTAAAAAGAAAGAATTATTTTCTACTTTTCAATACACAAAATAAAATTTAGTAATAAAGCCTAATTAAATATCTAGGCATCCTTTTGAAGCCAAGATTATAGTTGAAAAAAATAAAATACCATTGATTTTAAAAAAAACTCAAAATTACAAAATAATTTATCGGTGCTAATTACTGATTTATAACCCTATATTGACCTGGAAAATTAAAAATATGAATTTTTAATTTTTTTTATATTTATAATCACAAATTTGCATGCATTCTTTAAGAAACTAGGGAGAAATCTTTTTTTTTTCTTAATATTTTAATTCTTTTTAAAAATTTGGTATAATAAAAAAAATAATTGAATAATTATTTTCTGTTTTTGGTATTGTATGTGTGAAACTGCAATCGGCTTTAAACTAACTTTCCAATGTGACATTGCGACATCTGCCGGGACTGAAAATTTTTAACCTGTAGCAAAATTTATACCGCGTAAATAAACAGACGGATGAGAAAGGGATTTAATATTGCACTTTTGAACTATGTATAAACTTTAAGTCTCCGGATTTTTCAAGAATTTATTTTTAAATTGATTGAAAAATCTGTATCGATTAGGCAAACAAATAGAGCATAAAATGACTAATAAATAACTAGAACATAAAAAAACTCATAAAAAAGAAAGTGTATTGAAAAAATATTATATTCTTGATTACATAACATTACTTATCAGGTTAGTGATCTCACTATTCCTTATCAGTAAAGCAACATTGAGGTCACACATTTCCTGATAGATTTCAACTACAGAATTATATTAGTGATTGGAGGAAAATGATTAAAAACTTTCACCTTTAGTTTCCACCCGACATTAGTTTTTCTAATATATTTTAAAATATTTTGAATGCTAGCATCACAAAATGTACATAATTTTTAAGAATAAAAATATATTGATGATAAAACATTGCCATATGCACAATGTGAATATATTTTCACAAAATCGGCAGATTTCTGCTTTTAGGCTTATATATTATTACAAATATTGAACATTTTTAAGATCAATCTTTTCTCATATTCATCATAAGAAAATACCACAAGCAGTAGAACAAATATTCGGAAAATTCTTATGCTAAACATTTTTAATTAATTTCTGAAAGTATGATAAAAATTCATTTCGTCAATACTTAAGAGTGCCTCTATCAGAAAGACAAGTTAGGGAAAAAATTGATTAAAAAGTTCCATCTTTATGGACATGGAACGAACAAAATTAAAATATATTCTAATAAAAATCAAACCTAAAGCTGTATAGCGAAGATTGATCTCAAATTAAAGTGAAAATTGATTTTTCTTCTAAATAGCATTTAAAATTTTAGAAATTAAATGCTTACACTTTCATAAGCTGTCAGTATCATCGAAAATATTTAACGCACGAAGATATTTCCCTTTTTCCCCCTGTTTTAAAGAGCAAAAAAATTACTTTTCAAACAATATTACTAGGGGGGGTGCCTGCTTTTTTCACAGTTTCAAAGCGAAAAAAATTGGCTTTTCTTACAGTATTTTAAAAAGTCCTTCCCAATATTTTGTGTATTTTTTAATAAGCTTCCTGGTTTTGAACAAAGACGCTGAACTTTATCTTATTTTAAAGGCGAAAAATATTAGAAATTCCTCATATTAATTAGGCTGCATATATATTTGTTTTCTCGAAAACTGTGCAAATGTCTTTCAATGCTGTGCGTAATGTTACAACCTTTCCTCAACAGCAAAAGGAATATTGAATTGAAGAATTTTCGTTAATGCACGAAGAAAATAATCAAGAAAAATTTACATCGTCAGAATAATGAGACAACCGAAAATAAGATCTGTTGAATCAATTAATATTTAATTGGACAAGCATCTTGTCGAAACAGCTAATGAGGACCTTTTTTTTTCCTGTTTGAACACTGTTGTCTTTTTGCAACAAATTATCCATCAATACTTCCGAGTTAACAGTTTCACCTTTTTTACGTGAGGGTAAATATTTAGTGAGACAAAAAAAAAAATTTTGTAAATGATTATCAGCATGGATGCTGATATCATTTATATATATATATATATATATATATATATATATAGATAGATATATAGATATATATATAGATATATAGATAGATAGATAGATAGATAGATAGATAGATAGATAGATGATATCAGCATCTATGCTGATAATCATTTACAAAAAATTTTCAATTTTAGTATGGGAGATATTTTTTTGCAATTGCACCTGGAAGCAAAAGTTGTATTTTTTAGGAATGATCTCATACATGCACTATCTTTTTTGTACTTTATTTTTTGATTAATGCATGGGCTGTATATATAAGTCATGTTTGTTTTTTTTCCAAAATTCCAATTTTTCAAAAATAATTTTTGACTAACAGGATTAATTGATTTTGACCTATAATAAATTGTGTTGTTGTATTGAACTTCAAATATTTTTCAATGTTAAAAGTTAAAGAAGAAGGATTTTGTTTAGATCTGTGTATTTTAGAAGATAACAAAAAAATTGAAGTTATAATGCCTTCAAATTTCGGAGAAAGACAAACCTACCCACTTTCGTTTTTTATAACGTTGTTTCATCATGGGACTACTCACTATCAGATAGGTTCATGGACATAATGATCAAAATACATGCAGGCCAATTAAAACAACATGACTTTGAAGTCTGACAATTACACGGAACTTTAAACTTGAAGTTATATCTGAATAATTTTACTAAAATTAAACATAATGACATTTCAGTACAACTCGTTGGCTGACTAAATCTGCTAATGT
Source organism: Argiope argentata (assembly GCA_026289955.1). Classification (NCBI taxonomy): domain Eukaryota; kingdom Metazoa; phylum Arthropoda; class Arachnida; order Araneae; family Araneidae; genus Argiope; species Argiope argentata. The sequence continues at coordinate 4,317,418 of JAOUZG010038029.1, read as the reverse complement.
TAAATAAATTTAAATGGGAAAAGTATCTTTTTCAAAACTCTACACTTCACCAAATTTGAATTGTTAGTATGTCTTACTGATTCTAAAAGTTATAAATTAAAAGCTGGTATAAAATCAAATGCTATGCAAGACGCATATTTACACATTATTTTGCCACATAATTTTCAAAGGGATTTTTCAATACGAAGAAAATATTTGATCACAAACTTGTTAAATAAATTACTTTTTTATTAATTAAGTCATTTTCTGAACTTTGATCAGAACGATGTCTCTAAAATATGTTATTTCAATTGTTGAAAATACAATATTCTGTATAGTTGAATCAGAACTATTTGAATTGAAGGAGCCGAATCAGAGATATTTGTGGAAGTAACCGAATATTTGTCAGAAGCCCTATTTGAAGCCTAAAATTGGGTTAAAAGGGGTCATTTGCAAACTGAAATTATGCCATATTGTGCTGCTTTTCAAATTGTTTCTTAAAATGAATATGTATGCGACTCTGTTTAGTTTAAACGTCTATAACTCGTCCATGTTTGTCATGAAACGATTAGCGGCTGTTTTTTTTTTGTATCGTGTGTCATCGAATAAAGATAATCTTTTATTATCAAGATCATATTTTGTTGTTGCTCTTCTAAAAAATATTAAGAGTAGCGGTGGTCTGATGGTGAGTTCCCAGCTTCGGAAATGGAAGGCTTTCGGTACGATACCCGGTTTCACTGAAGTACCATCATGTAAGTGAGTCTGGTACCCACTGAATCATTCGGAATCAAACATCCTCTAGCTGGTGTAATTTTGAGCGGTGTTGCCAAATCTGGTGTCGTCCTCATCATCTTGTCCCGGTACAATATTAAGAGATCCATCTCAAAATATCCCTAATGTTGCTCTAAAACGGGACGTTAATATAAGAATACCAAGCCAAAACATGGAAAACATTAAAGTTATCACTTATCAAATGTTAGAATACATAAATTTAAAACAGCATTCTTATGTGAATGATATTAAAAATGAAGAAAAAAATATAAATATATTAGAGTAGCTAATTGTGATTTCTCTTCTGTTTGTTCATCTTTGCAAACATTATTAAAATTAGCTCTTTGCTAAGCAAAAGTATTTAACTCCATATTTCTGGATAGTCCTGAAAAACGATCCTATCACTGAGAGAATGGTGCTCTTTCCGAAATAAAATGCACGCATACTCTTAGCTTTAAACAGCTTACTATCTATCAAATTGCTCTCAAAATCTATTCATATTTTATCCGATTCAGATTTTCCAATTCCAGTCATTCGCCACCAGGAATCGAGGGGAAGGTCGAGGGAAATCAGCTGACTACTCTTCCCTTCGAATATTGCTTCCAATAGAAATGTAGTTCAAGGAATGAAAAAGTCTTTCCCCCAACAATGCGAGGCAGTGCAGGGAGTTTCAGAAGGACACTAAGAAAGATATGAGAGAATATATCTTCAATTTCATTCAAAAGTTTCAAAAGTTTCCATTGACATTTTGAAGTACTTTTGATTGAATGGAAATAGTGGCATCTGGATTACTTCATGGGACACATGTTCTATTTTTATCGAATAGAATACGCCAGTGGCACATACCACATATACAACTAAATTCGGGAAAGTATAATATAGAAGAAAAAAAAGCATAAAAGCTTTCAAGGCTATCATAAATTGTTTCTTAAGGATGACTTCCATTTCAATTCTATGTCATGCAAAAGACAATTAATACTAGTTTTATTTTAAAATCGAAATTCTTATCAATGCTACAGTATACAAGATTGGAAATATTAAATCTACGATTAATTCTGAAATAAAACGTAGTGGTTCTAAATTGTCGTAGCCTTCATCGAAACCTTACGGGTGGAAACGCTATTGCTGTCGATCGGGCTACGTTCGGCCATTTCGCTAAAATTTGGCGTCAAACATTTTGTTGTTGTTGTTGTTGCGAAAATGGTTTTTAACAGCACTATAATGATACGGTTTGATGGCATCTTACAGTGTGATCTGACCGTCAGTTCTCGCACATACAAATCAAAATTTCCATTCGTACGATTTCCAGGTAAAAGCTAGAATTAAATAAAAGGTAGCTTTAAATTGGCATGATTAACTTTTGTTATATTAGCCTAAAAATTACTCCATTTGCGAATTTAAAATAATGACAAGTTACGAATTTTTGAAATCCATTTTAATTTAGATTTCTGATATTAGACAATTAATAGAGGAGAATTTTTGCTAAGAAACTCCCTCTTTAACAATAGAATGAATTCAGATTTTAATAAAAATGAATAATATTCCAAAATCATAAATAAATCAATTCAGCTTGGGAATTCAATGGCTATAAGTAGTGATGAACCAACTGAATATTTATCCATCTTTAAAGAGGAACTCAAATTATGTGTCTCAACAACGTCACCTGGACCTTTGAAAATTGAAAACAGTCACAATAACAATCGAAATAGTTCGTCAACAAGAATTCCACCCTGTTAGGTTGGATTCTTAATACAACTTTTAAATTCTTACGCACCTAATGGTAACGAAGGATATTTTTTCAGTAACTCACCTACTGCTTTGTGATTTAAAATATCCTTTTTTTAAACTTTAAATGTTTTTTAATATATTTTTTTAACATTGATTTGATTTATGAAGCCCAAAACTAAATTTAAGTTATGATTGTTAAACTGTGAGATACAACAAATGAAAGAAGCTTGAAATCCAATAAAAATATAAAACACTTTGTGAGCGGGAGAATACAGGAGAGATTGAATTTATAGTTCTTGATCACTGCTTTTCAGGAATAGACTGAGAGAAAAATTGAGATATTCTACTTGTTTTGGGGAAGTTCCAGTAGTTTTTACAGTGGAATAATTGAGATATTTAGGAAGTCTACATATAACCAATTCTTTTTTTTTTCTTAAAAGAAAGTTATGCATTTCATTCTTTCCTCAAATAGAAAAAAATCTAAATTATTCATGCAGTTACATATAAACTACATAATATAATGTAGGAAAACTACATTAAATAATACAGAAAATAATATTGAATATACCGAAAAATACATCGAATAATAATGGGAAATTATGTTTTATGATATAGTAAAAATGTATTGCACAATATCGGAAAAATATATTAAAAATTATTGGGGAACTATATCGAATAATATTAGGGCCCAATATTGAACAACATAACAAAAGTCTTACATTTTACGTTGCTCTATACAGTAAAACAATATCGAGCAATATTGTGTTTTCTCACAATATTGAAGAATCGAATATCACAATATTGAACTATCGAACTCACAATATTGAGCAGGATTATCTCTATTCCTATTGCTAGGATTGTTAAAATTCTCAAAGTTTCTGGCAATTTCTATTTTGTCGCTAAATTCGTCGCCAAATGCTCGCCAAGCTCTTAAGATTAGTGATGCGTCACCCGATCAGCAACCGCAGGGCTCATTGCAAAACGGTCTTTCTAACAATGACATATTCGTGCTGGGATGGAAAATTGTGTGTGTGTGTGTGTGTGTGTGTGTGTGTGTGTGTGTGTGTGTGTGTGTGTGTGAAAAGGTGAAAGGTTTATATAAATGTTTATTTTCTAGTTTTTGAAAAGTATATTTCGTGTTTAATATGGAATAGATAAATGAATTCTTTTGAAAGAAAAGGTTCAATTTTCTTATTTACATTTAATATTCAAAGTCGTTTATTTTGTCTTTAAAGAGATACTCCCAAATTCTTTTATTCTTTAAAGTTTAATTTGTGACTCATTGATGAGCAAGAAACTTATTGTTTTTTCTAATGCATGAAAAAAATAAAATAAAATAACAATCCTCTTTTAAGGCAAAATCGGAATTAACATTTCACATAACAGGAAATTAATAAGAAACCTTTCTATAGTCACTCATTCACTGCTCATTCTGTCACGAAGGGTGATAGCCTGATATCAGAAAAAGATTTGCAAAAGGCTGGTTCTTTTTCTAGTCTTGTTGACAAACTGATCATTTCGAGGTACACAGACATGATCTTAGAGTCTGCTGTTGTTTTCTTTGGGTCTTAAAGAGAAGAATGGCATCGCTTTCTGCGCTAAACGAATCGTTCCTTCTCTAGAGAAGGGCGGGACTAAAAAGAAGATAAAATTGGACTATCTCGGTACCTTTCCTTAAAATACAGCTCAAATTATCGCTTTATTCATTTATACCAATGCCAGATCATGAAAAAAATCATTTTTCGTACTAGTATTATAATTTTTTTTTCTCTTATTCATAACTGAAATCTATTCAAAAAGGTAGGTTGTTATTTTTTAAATATATCATATATGAATTATGAAACATATTATACCAATATTAATATAAATCACATATTTGCATTCAGATCATTCTTTTCCGATTTTATCTAATTTTAAAGCAATACATTTAAAATTTCAGTTTCATTTTGATACGCATGCTTAGAAACAAATCGACAGGCAGAAAGTAATGAAAAAAGGAATGAAGATTTTATTTCCAAATCGGATGCACAGGCATATTGTTGACACTCAGACAAAAAAATGTAAAAAAAAATTCATTCCTTTTCAAAAATTTTCGTATGCGTGTGCAAATGAATGGAGAGGTTAGGCTATTCTTTAACGGGTGTAGATTAAAACATGACAGGCGTCTACAATTCTTGATTAGAGCTACAAAAGCAGCATGCCGAATGTCATTCATCTAGCCAGAGCAATCTTTGTGTGTGTCAACATTTTTTGACCGCCTGTCAATCTGCACATTTGCATACATATAAATATAACTAAAAACCGCAACGATTTAGATAACTAAAATTTGATACCTGATTTTGTTACTAAAATTGTAGTTCTGAGTCAAATTGTGGGCGAAAGAACCCGACAACAAGTAACATATAAAACATTTTTTTAAATCAATTATTACTTAGATTAACAAAAAAAATATTTTAGATACTTTTCATTAAATAATTGCAATTGTTGTTGCTGTTGTTCTCGTGTTTCGCTTTACAATGGAAGGAGGAGTGATGTAGCTCCAGAGGGTATGGACCCCTGAGAATCCGAGGGTAAAGGTCTGACTTCTAGCTCTCACACGTCACAATCCTTTTTTACGAGTAGGATTTCATTCATTCATCCACAGATCGTAATTTAGATCTGGAACAAAGAACGATCACCTTTGACCCAGTACGCACTGTGGTATTACTCTCGACATGGAGGACTTTGTTACCACGACAGATTTAACGTCCACCACAGGGAATCTTCGGCTGATAGGTTTGAACTCATAGCCCAAGGGATGAGAATCTAACGCCTTACAGATTGGCTATCCTGGCCAAATAGTTACAACTACTATAAATAATTGATCAAAAAATTATACTGGCGTTCAATTTTCAACACCAATAGAAGATTCAACTAAGGATCCATTGAAGCAATACAAAATGCGTGAATTTTTTTCGCCCATTGCGGTAACTCAATATAGATTAAAAACTTTTAATTTTCTTCATACTGTATTATTTTGATTTTAAAGTTCTTCAATGTGAAGAAATTAATTAATTAACAATGTTTAATTTTAAATGCATCAAACATTAAGAAAATAAAGAAAATCGTTTGAAATAATCGGTCGAAAACATTTTAAGCCTAACCTCATTAGCTTGGAGAAAAAACAAACAGAATTCGTTACTTATTTGGCTGTGGAGGAATGAAAATTTTTGACAAGAAAGTTAGTTTTTAGTTAATTAATAAAAAATAATGAATTGATAATTGAAAAAAACTGTATTAACATCAAATGTCATTCACTATGAGTTTTTAAAAAATGTACTTAAACTTGAGTGGATGAATAGAAAGTATTTTATTAACGACTAAAAATTTGAATAAGATATATATAAAAAAAGTGTGAGCTAATAGTAGAAATTGAAAAAAGTATCAAAAATCCTTACTTTGTTTTCCTTCGCTATATTACAAAAAACACTCATATGTAGGACTTTAAAAATAGAAATGTAAGAATTCATAGCGTTCATGCCCTTTTCTCGCTTGCACAATTTTTTAAGGGAAAAATAGCATCCTTATTAAGGAATTTGCTGGTAATGTGAGGAATGTGCGGGGAGACCATTCCACATAAATTCGTTCAAAGTTTTTGAATTTATCTATCTTACTCCACGTGAAAGTTTAATCATGCTATGCATCGAAATTTCCTGAATTTCAATAAATCTCTTAAAATGATTAATACTATGTAGCTATATGCTTCAGGTCACCTTTGTCACATTGTACAACTGAAATGGCAACTTGTATGGAAAACCTTTCGATAAGGAAATAAACTCCTCAGACAAAGAGCATCGCATTTAAAAGTGAGATTCAAAGATAGAGATCCCCTTCTGACAGAGAATTGTTATGAAGAATATTTTTGTCCAGAGATGAAACGTTCGCATCTTTCGGGGATAGGAGGAGCTTTTGTTTAAAGTCCATTTAAAAGCATTGGAACGAATTGATATTGCCTTCGGGATGCGATGATTGGTCTTCTCTCCGTTTTAAAGCTTGAACTTTCGTAGGAAGTTGGAATTCTTGCTATTCCCCCGCCACGTTAGTATATGTGATGTATTCATGCTTTGGGATTGACTGAAAATTCAAACAAAACTTTGCTTTTAGTGGGAAATGGGAATACATTGGACTTTTAGGAACTGAAAGCAGGAGATTGATGCAAAGAAAATACTTTTAAGAATTATTTAAAATTGGGTATATTTGATTAAAGCTCTTAAGGATCGTTGTAAGCAATAGCAACCCAAACTAAAAGTATTTCTTACTTTCCAAAGAATACAAGACAATGCGTATTATTACTTCAAATATATATTGGCATATTTGCGTTCAGTTTTTGTAAATAGTATTGATAATATCCGATTACCGAATTGATACTGTCTGTCTGATTAAAGATATGTCAGATTAATCTCTCTTTCTTGACACTGAAATATAATAATAAAGCATCACCAAGATAAACTGATTGGTAGGGCTTTAGATTCGTATCCCTTGGGCTATAAGTTCGAATCTGTCAACCGAAAACTCTCCGTATGTGTTGTGGTTGGGGCACGTTCAGCCTGCCGTGATCACAAGGTCATCCATGCCGAGAGTAGCACCACTGGGAGGCACTGGTACAAGATTATCGTTCTCTGTTCCAGATCTAAATTACGATCTGTGGATGAATACATGAAAGGTACGAATGAAGTCCGGTCGTAAAAAGAGTTCGTGACGTGTGTGTGCGTGCAAAATAATTTTTCTTATCATGTGAGAACAAGATGTTGTTTTGGTTAGGAGGTTTTGATGTCTCCGAAATTTACAAGCAAAAAACACACTTGCTTTCACCAATATTGCATTTTTATTATGCGTGCTTCTTTGCTAGCAGATACATTTTTAAAAGGTTGACCTGATTTTATCAGCATTGCTTTATTATTAGTTATGCTTCTTTGACAGCAGATGCGTTTTTAAAAGATTGGCATAAAATTATGACTTCATAGCTGTCATTTCATCTGAAAATCGGTCAAAACTTTGTTTGCCAGTGGAAAAATTAAAAACGAAAATTTAAAAAAAAATTTCATATATATATCTAATATATAAAATTTTCGTGTCACAGTTTTCGTTGCCATACTCCTCCGAAACGGCTTGACCG
>JAOUZG010038029.1:4261311-4307818 GCA_026289955.1 Argiope argentata | reverse complement strand
ATATATATATATATATATATATATATATGAATTTGCACATCAGTATCCTGACAACATTCCACACAGCTTATGATTGATGCAGAGTAGAAATGTCACTGCATTTGTTACAATAAAAGAAATCCATTAAACGCCGGATTAGCCTTCTCAAAACTCTGAAAATATATAACATTTTCTTTTTACAAAAAAAAAAGCTGGTGGTCTATTTTGATAGATGGCTAAGATAAAACAAATGGCAATAGATAAATAACAGGAATTTAGCGAAGGACTCTAACTTTTTGTATTTTTCTAATATAAAGAATTAAAACGATACACTGTGAAAAAACATGAGTAGAAAATTTATAATTTTATTGCTCCGTAATAAAAATATAAAATTTATATTTATAATTTCATAAGAAAGCAGATAGAATCCATTATTAACCAAAAAAATTTATCCAAAGTTATAAATAATATGTGTTTAGTATTAAAATTAAAAAGAATTCGCTAAGCGGAATTTCATTAGGAATTACTATTACTAACTACTTTTCAATTCACAAATCATAAATTAATTATAATTTTTTTGAAATATTTTCAATTAAGTAATGTACAATTCATAGTATTTAAAACTATTCATTAAAAAAATCAACCTATTGGGATGTGTAATTTCAAAGTGCAAAAATAAATGATTAGAAATTACTACAATTATACTTTCAATTAAAACGTCATAATTTAAGCTGGTTTTAATTAAAAAAAAGGTATATTTATTCCATGGCCCTACTTTTGTAAGATCTAAGTACTTTGTCAATCTTGAATCTTCGTCACTTGTAGACAAATTTAATTCAAAATAGTAAGTAAAGTCAAACTTGTATGTAATATATTTGTATTATTTTAATTATATGTACTTGTATTTTAATTATGTAAGATATTTGTATTTTATGTTCCCATATTCTAATTAAGTTATTCTAGAAATTTATATTCTTATCTTATACATAAGTGATACCATCTTTCTAAATGTAAAATGTTTCTAAGCAAAGTTACTGTTCCAAATTTCATCAAGAAATTATTTTGAGCTCGACAAATTAGCTAAAAATGAAACTCCTAATTTGAAGTAATAGATCTAAAAATTTATTTTAATTTTAAATTTGTAACTTCAAATTTAATTCAGGCAAATCTTTCATTCAGTATTCATATTATTTGAGTAAACTGAAAAAAATACTCTAATATCCATAAATGAAAGATAATGTAAGTTCAGCGAAAGAAAGAGTCAGAGGCAAAACAAATGTAAATCTGTAAAGCCTATATATTCAAACAAAAGGTAAAAAAGCAAAAAAGATGCTATATGTTTGATATCATTAATTTTTTTTGAACAAATTACAAAAAAAAAAGACTATTTGCAAACACCAATATTACATAACTTGTGAGATAGTTAATACATAGAATGTCTCCCATACGATGCAATACAACGCCTAGCCATGTCGAATTATTGATCTGATCTTTGGAAATATTACATCACTCATCAAACAATGTTCTTCGAAGTTCCGGTAGACATGTAGGGCTGATGGGAAGCAACTCGACGGTCAAGCATGTCCCCCACATGCTCTACTGGATTCAAGTTCGGTGAGAATGCTGCCCAGTTCATACGGGTGATATCTTCCGATCGAAGACATTCGTTTATGATGTTTGCACGGTGAGGACGAGCGTTGTCATCCATACACACGAATTCTGAGTCCATGGCACCCCGAAACAAACGTAATGTTATTCCAAAATGACGTCCCGAAAAAATTTGGCCTGTCATGCTTCCAATTTGAGCATGCAGGTCAGGTCTGGAAACAAGAATAATCCTCCTCAAACGAGCAATCCTGCACCACCGTAATGTTGCCGTTCAGTGATGTTCTCTTGACGGTAATGGGCACCTGGTCCTCTCCATATGAAAGTCCGGCGAGAATCAGACAGTAAGCTAAACCTGGACTCGTCGGGAAACAGCGCACAAGCTCACTGTTGCGGTGCTCACAATGCATGCTCTCTACTCAAGGCTAACCGCAGACAATGAGTTGCAAAAAGTAAACACATCTGACAGGCCTACGAGCATATAGAGAAATCTATCCTAAGCGTCTGTGCAGACTGGCTTGAAACTGTCGTACTAGTAGTGTCCGAAGAGATCTGACGTGACAAGTCTAATGCTTTGCTCCGTCAGTTTCTTTGGAAGTAACTGCCAAATACCAGTCCTCATTCGTCGTTATAACTTGGCGGTGACCTGTGCTGTAATGTCTATTCGCGTATATCTTGGAATCGTTGCCAAAACCTGGAGATGACACTCTGGGCCAAGGTCCTCGAATACTTCCAGCTGGATAAGCCTGAATTCCAGACAGCCGATAATTCTCCCATGCAAAAAATCCTCCAAATGCGTCCTTTGTGTCATAACTATGTGTAATTGCGCTGAAAGGCTTATGAAGCGCAAGCATTTTCGTCATTGTGACGTACTGAGTAATCATGTGGCTTCCTACAATTTGCATATGATTTTTGAAGATATGCGTAGTCATTTTACGAGTGATATATGTATTTTACGAGTTCTGTTTTCAGGTGACTCTGAATTATCCATAACTTATGGTCATAAGTGTATATAATATGAATCTCATATTCAAAATAATGTCATGAAACTATATTCTTTTAGAATTATTAATTTAAGGACCATAATAAAAAATCTTCGAAATTACCTTTTACAATGATATATCAAAAGAAATGGGAACAAGAGCCTATTTTGTCATATATACCCCTTTATTCGAGAACAAAGGAAAGAGAAAAGTGATATTAAAACTGTTATTTCATTTGGATTTTTTTTTTTTTTTGCATAAATCTGTAGTAAATATCTACATGAGGCACACTTCATTATTCATATTTTATCTACTTGTTTAACCCCAACATATTTTAATTCTTATAGAAAAGTCATGTTATTCTAGGAAGAATCAATTTAAAATATTCTTTTTAATAAGTATCTCATTTAGAGATATAATTTGCTACAGACTAATTCTCCAAAAATGGAACTCTCTTTAATCTGAAGGAAATTGCAAATTTCTTAATTGCAAGATATTCATAGTATTTTACTATTAAAATGCTTAGATAATATCAAACTTAAGAATGAAGCAATAAATAAATACCAAAAATATAAAAAATAAAATTTAGTGCTAGCAAATAAAATTATATTGCTAATACTAAAATTCATCTGTAACAATGATGGGTGTTATTGAAGTGTGAAATTTAAAATTCATACAAAAACAAAATTTTTTAATCTTTACTTTTTTTTCTAGTTAATAATGCGATAAATCACTTTCAATGTCATTTAATATAACAAATATTACTTTGTCTTTATCTGTAAAGTTTTTCTGTCTGTCTTTATCTGTAAAATTTTTCTGCCACTTATTTTGTGTTTTTTAATATGTGTTCTACGGAACAGATGCATTCATATTTTCAGAATAAAATATAAAATTAATCTTTATTTTAATTCTGACATACAAATTATGCTGGCACATACAAAAATGTGTAACTAAAATCTAATTATATATATTTTTTTCAAGTAACTGTTGTTTTTATCATTTCTGGTCACAGGTGCTAAGGTTCCCAATGCTTCACCTATCATTCTTTAAACTTTTATGCAAAATTATAATTCTATTTCATGCACAGAAATAAAACAAAACATAACATAATATTACTGCAATACCAACACAAAACTGTACAATAACCAAAGTATGAAATAAAAATTATGTACAATATTTTTAAGAAAATATGGTATATTTGTATGGTATACTATGTATTTTTGTATTTTCCTATGCAAGAATGATTGCAACTGAACTTTTTGATATATAATCATTTATCTAAAAATCATGTATTTTTATTTGTAGAAAAATGAAAAGAAAACTCTTAAATTTTATTCTTTAAGCATAAAAAATAACAAGAATGGTTTTATTCTAGTCTATTTAATAAAAGTGAATAAAAAATACTCTCCTGATAGATTATTTATTTACTCATAAATAATAAGAATAACAATTTCATAATCAAATAGCTTTTCAATTTAAAAAAAAAAAGGTTTTATCAATAAACAATATAGTAACAATAAGAGAATTTCATTATTTAGAAAGGTTATTTCCTTTAATTGGCATGTTTAAAATCACCACAACATAAATAAATTTTAAGCAACTTATTTACATGCAAGACAAAAAAAGAAATGTCTATAGAATAGATTTTAATTATAACAAAAAGAAAATAATTAAAATCTGGTATCTGAGATTTCAAAGGATAAAAAAAATTAAAATCTGCTATTTCAAATTTCATGTTCATCATGTAAGAACATTATTATTTTTAAATCATTGTTTATCTTAGTTAATTTAAATTGTTAACCAATCTAAACAGGTTTTAAACAATCATGTGACTATAAGAATATGCATGCATCAATATGTCATGAATCAGGTATATGGCAGACATTTGAGCCAAGTTGCAACTTTTTGTTGGTGATAAGTTGCCAAATTGCACAACCATCTTTACAATTTCGTAATAACCCTAAAAGTGAAAAATTGATGCCCCAAAAGCAATAAATTGTAATTTTCTGCCTGTTCATTTTGTGGCTTCAAAAACCTCACATAAATACAGCATTATGCTATTGCATGATAAAAAGTATTTTTCCATTTACATAATTGTTGCCCTCATATATAAATATTGGTTAAAAAAAATAAAAACACTTTTATTTTGTTGAAATGGTAACAAACAAATGCTGGAATGTACTATTTAGTCACCTTATAAAAACAATAAAATGTATAAAAATTTGCATTGTGCCTTACACATTTGGAGTGAATGTTGCCAGCTCTCACAAATAAGTCACTGCAGTAATAAAAAGAATAATAAACAATAAAAGATCAAGAAAAACAGATGTATATTATTAAAACCATATGAAATAGTGCAAAATTAATTATAAAATTTTTCAAATAAATAGAGTTATAGAACAATGTTGGCAAATCCATTAATTATGCAAACCGATCTTTAATTTGTATCATTTTTACGTTTACAAATAATAGTAAAATTTTCTACTACAATAAAGCTATCTTAGTGTAATTCTTTGAAATTAAACTGTGAATATCACAAACTGTTAAAATGATAAATGAAATATATAGTATAGTATGTAATTATAAACAAGCTCATATAACTAATAACTTTATTATATAATAACTTGCAAGACAATTTAATATAATAAAGTAAGTCATCTTTTTTTAAAATTTGAAAAATGTAGAGTTAAAATAAAAACCCATTCTCTTTACTTCAAGATCATACCAATATCCTAAGAGATTTAAAAATCATCAAAATCATTTTCTTGACATATATTTAATGAAATGATTTCCTGAACCTTCAATGCCCATTCTTTTATCAAAGAATCTTCACATAGGGGGAAGCAGTTTCCTACATAATGATTGATTAAGAAAAAATAATGATATTTACATTAACCTTTTTAAAAATCATTTAAAATAGATTAAAGTTAAATTTGTTTTGCTATTCATATTCCCTTTAAAGTTATTAGTTACTCATACTCATTTTAAATCAATATGAATCATTTCAGAAAGTATTAAATTAAATATAATTTAACTTTTAACTAATATTTTTAATGTATAGCTTTATCCAAGAGCTTTATATTAATAAGAGTCTACCTCTTCTGAATAAATTAAACAAAGTTCTCACAAAAAATAGTTTTTATTAAAACATTTCTTACAAACTATAGATTCAAATGCTTCTTACTCCTCTTCTACGTTAATCATGTATTATATTTCAAGAGTTAAATTTTTAGAGAACTTCTGACAACATGGATGGCATTTATAAACTCTATTTCTTTTATACCTCAAAGGTACTAAAGCACTTTTTGATTCTCCTTCCCACCATCAGAAAATTTTCGTATTTTGGAGGGAAAGATGTCTGAGCTTCATGAATCTATATATTACACATTCAATGTTATGATTAAAATACTAATAACTTTATTATAGTTATTAGTATTATAACTATAATATTCATGTGGTTCATTCATTTCATATTCATGTAGTTTTGTATGGATCACTTAATACTTTTTAAGCACAGAAATTTATGAAAAATTATTTCCTCATAAGCCAGATTTTTTTAGTACTTCCAAAAAAGATATTTTAATATTTACATGATTTAGAAACTCTTTTCCACATCCAAAGCATTTCTGTATCTAGACAAGAGAAACTATCCCAGTTTCATGAATATTTTACAAATGTATTTTCATGAAGGCAGCATTTCTCACATTCATATGATTTCTCTCCTTCATAGATAACATGATATAATTTAATGCATGAATTCTGAGAAACTCTTCAATATGAAAATCACATTTATAAGAACATAGTGAAAATCACACTACTTCCACAATGAGTCCACTGAGAGAGAGAAAAATTAAGTAACTATTTTCTAAAGTGAGTGAACAAGAGAAGCTTCACAACAAACAAATCAAGTGATCATGACATTCACAGAGAAGAAATGAATGAGCAACCAGCATTAGTGAGATATCGATAACTTTGTTTACTACTTGTCAATAAGGTACTTTATTTACCTTCAGTAACCATCCACAGTATTGGAAGCAACCCCTAATTAGAATAACAAGTATTTGCTTGTCAGAATGATATTAGCATTCAAGCATTAAATCTAAATAAAAAGGAAGACTTCATAAAAATGATTGCATTGCAAAAACAGTGAAGTTCAATTGTGTTTGGCATATGTGGAATAAATTAGAAATATTTTCATAAAATAGAAATTAGAAAAAAAATGAATATTGAAAGTAATATATTTTTTTAACAACAAGAAACAATAAAAAATCAAAAGTGAAATTCTAGTATAAATACTATTCTTTAATTGCATAACAATTTTCTGTAATAATATAGATATTTCACTCGTAAATGGTTTATGCTACATTTACAAAATAAATAATAGTAATATTTATATTAACAATAGAGCAATTTTAAAGATATGGAAAACATTCACAGAATCCTTGAATAAGTGTTATATAAAATTCTGTTTCATAAAATATATATAGTTTAGTCAAGTAAGATAAACTATATATATTTAAAAGAAAAGCTCTAAAGATACTAAAACAATATTCAATTTTAGTAAAATGATTAAGAAGAATTTAAATCAGAAAAAAGCTTAAGCTTCTCCAAACTTCAGCACCATAATAGTAAGAGAATACTTAACCTTAATAGAATCAAGAATCATTATGATTTAATGATGGATATTTAATAAAATAGGGTCTTAAATTCTCTGGTCATAAATTGGTGATTTTGTAGACAGATCACTGCAGCCCAGTATAAAAATTAATCAAAAAGTATGTAATCAGATAATTATTTAAATTAATCTCCATCAAGGGAAAGATTTAAAAAAAATATTTGAAATTAAATCTGGAAATTTTTAAAATAAGCCTTAAAACCTCATTGTGACAAAAATGGTAAACTTTAATATACTATTTTGAAGGATTAGAAAACTAGTTTTGGTAATTAAGCTAAAGCTTTGACGATGAGTTTAATATCAATCAACTATTTAGTAAACATTCTTCAATATACATTCTAAAAAATATTATTTTTAGTAATATTTTTAGTAGTAGAAACATTACAGAGTAAATCAAATAATGCTATCATAAACTTATTTAAGGAAAAGCACAGATTATCACTTATTTGAACTAGTTTAGCATAAAACTAAATTTCACATTTAAGTCGATTTCTTCTGCATAGATCATATAATGCTGTTAACGAGTTAACTTTTTTTTAAAAAAAAAAAACTTCTGGTCACATATATACTATGGCATTTCCAAAATGCATCTTTTTATGTCACAACAATAGCAAAGTACTTTAGAACACACTTCTCTCTTCAGAGTATTTACATATCCAGAAGTGAAAAATATATCTGCCACCTGGATCTTAGTATGTATTAATACTTAAGTACAGAAGTATACTTAAGTACCAGATCTTAGTATAGTACACTTCTAAAATTAAAATGCTTTCCACAAACTTTGTATTCATATTGGTTTTTTTCTCTAGTATGTACCAATCATTTCTGTTTGAGGGTAGAATTTTCAGAAAAACTTTCTTGAACACTGATTACATTCATAACATTCTGCATCTTCAAAATGGGTCCTTTCATGTTTCCATAATCCAGATTTTTTTTAAACTGGATTATGGAAACATGAAAGCTGAAGTTTGCATTTTTATAAAAGGACAGGAAATGATATTCCTATTTCATGAACTTTACAATGTATTACAAGAGCAACTTTATGATTAATGCACTTTCTATACATTTCACATTCATATGGTTTTTTTTTCTATTGTATGGTTTGTATAATGCTGTTTGAATTGCAAATTTTCATAAAACTTTTCATTACATCGATCACATGTATATCTACAAAGATTAAAAGTTCTTCTGAAATCTGTTTCAAATTCTAAACCTTTTGTTAATGGAATGGAAGAATATAAACTAGAGTCATGCAATTTAACATGTTTTACAATTTTCAATGATAAAAGCCCTTTCTGAAAATCTAACATTCGGATGATTTTTCATTCATATGGATCACATGTTTTTTGAAAGATGAATTTTTAGAAAATTTCTTGTCACACTGAACAAATTTATAGACTTCGATGTTTCCTAAATGTGTTCTATTTTGTTCTGGCATTGCATTACAAATTTTGAACTTCTTTTGACACTCAGAATATTTCTATAACTAAGCTGTATAAGATATCCTAGTCTCATGAGCTTTGTAATGTTTTAGAAGAGAACGTTTATGGTTAAAGCCCATTCTACACTTCTCACATTCATATGGTTTTTCTCCTGTGTGTACCCTATAATGCTGTTTAAGGCCAGAATTATTAGAAAACTTTTTATCGCATTGGTCACATACATGAAGTTTGAAATTTTCAGAATGAATACTTTCATGTTTCCTCAGTCCAGAAATGCTTTTAAACTCTTTTCTACATTCAGAACACTTAAGCAACAGCATAGGAGAAAATATATCTGTCTCATGAATCTTAATATGTCTTAGAAGTGCTCCTTTATGTTTAAAGCCCTTTCTGCAAATCTCACATTCATATGGTCTTTCTCCTGTATGGATCACATAGTGTCGTTTGAGGGCAGAACTTTCAGAAAACTTCTTTCCACATAGATCACATTCATACCGTTTTGCATCTCCAAAATGAATCTGTTTATGTTTCCATAACCCAGACTGAGTTCTGAACTCTTTTCCACATTCAGTACATTTCTGTAACAGGACAGGAGATGATATTCCAGGCACATGAATTTTAGTATGTTTTAGAAGGGAACTTTTTTGATTAAAGCACTTTTTACAAATGTCACATTCATATGGCTTTTCTCCTGTGTGTATCATATAATGCTGTTTCAAGGCAGAACTTTCAGAAAACTTCTTTCTACACAGATCACATTCATAGAGTTTTGCTTCTTCAAAATGAGTCCTCTTATGTTTCCATAACCCAGAATGAGTTCTGAACTCTTTCACACATTCAGTACATTTCTGTAACAAGACAGGAGATGATATTCCAATCTCATGAATTTTAGTATGTTTTAGAAGTGAACCTTTATGATTAAAGCCCTTTTTACAAATCTCACATTCATATGGCTTTTCTCCTGTATGTATCATATAATGCTGTTTGAGAATAGAATTTTCTGAAAATTTCTTATCACATTGATCACATTCATAAAGTTTTTCATTTCCAAAATGAATCCTCTTCTTATGTTTCAACAATCCAGAAGCGCTTTTGAACTTTTTACCACATTCAGAACATTTCCGTAATGAAACAAGTAAAGATACTCCAGTCTCATGCATATTCTGGTTTATAAGCGGCACATGTTATAAAATCACTTTGTATCAAATTCACAGTAATATGGTTCCCCCTCCCCTTTTAAAGCAAACTTAAAATCTTATTCGACGAAGGAAAAGAAAAAAATATATATTCTTATTCTTAAAATATTTCATATTTCATACATCTGTTCAGTTTCGTTTGATTGATGTGATTTCAGTTCTTGAAACTTATTTTGCTTTATGGTTTGCTGTGTTTGGAAACATAGCAAATTAGATTTTGAAGTTAAAGTAGATTCTTTGTTAAAATTTCTTTCAAAAATATGGTTTCACCAGTAATAACGTCGAATTTGTAATTCATCTAATTAATTCTGGTGATGAATACAATCAGCGACTGATTACTACCATATTATCAATTGATAAAAATATTTTTCTTTATTTTTAATCGTCTATTCCAAATATTTAATTCTCGGTTTTAATATTAATTAATCTTGTGAATTGTTCATTAAGGCTTTTTGGGAAAGAGAATTTTTTAAAAAATGACATTTTTTTTTACACTGTATTCTTTTAAGTTTGAGTAATTGATAACGGCATCAATAAAATTTTCTTTCCTTTGCTGTGTTAATAAACAAATAAAAATCTAAAGCGACATGAGACTTCGGGGGTACAGGAAATATCGCTAAATGGATGCATAATTTCCTTCAAGAACGGACATTCCAAGTTAAATGGCGAAATGTTTATTCCGAAGTAAAAGTTCTTTATAAAGGACTGGCTCAGGGGAGCGTCATCTCACCAATTTTGTTCGCAATATTCATGAATGATTTTTTCGAGACCTTGGATTCAAACGTTGATTGTTCCATTTTTGCAGACGACATTTTCGTATACTACTCTCATGACTCGATAAATTATATTAAAACGAAGTTACAAAATACAATGGAAAATATTTATACATGGTGTAATTACTGGAAACTATCCATTAGTGCAGAAAAAAGTGCTATAATAGATTTATCTAAAAAAAAAAATAAACCCCCTACCCTGTATAAAATATGCTGGTATTCCTTTAACATGGAGTGAAACTATTAAATATTTAGGAATCCAGTTTTCAAGAACTAAAAAAAATAACAGAATATTACAAAATTTAAGAACCAAGGCTCTCAAAAAAATCTTCGGTCTCAAAATACTAGGCTCCAAAAGAAATGGTGCAAGAACGAAACACTTAATTACAATCGCTAACAACAGTATACTTAGCATATTCTTGTATAGTTGCCCCATAATTAATAAATTTTCTGAAACACAATTCAAATCTTGTAACACTATACAAACAATGGCACTTAGAGTTGCTCTCGGAGTACCAATTTGGACCCCCAACATCATCTTATTAAAATTAGCTGGCCAAGAAATACTTTCAGACAAGATAAAACGTCTAGCAATGCAATTTTTTATAAAACAAATGTCCAACCAGCCCTTTTCACCTTTGGTTGATAATCACAATGAGATGGATCGTTTTTTGAGCGACAAAGATAAAGAAATCATTCATAACATTTTCCAACAACTTGATTGCGTACCGGATCATATAATTACTATGCCACTCCATCTACAATATAACCCAAATGTATGCAATATTTTTTTAATGAATTCAGGTTCCAGAACAAAGGCTTACCAATCCCGATTATTACTGCAGATTTCAATGAGTGTTTACAGAATCATTTTGAAAATCATTTCATTATAGCTACAGATGGCTCGAAATCTGAAAATTCCACCTCAATTGCAGGTGTCTCTAGCATCCAAAAATTTCTTTACAGAATTCATACATTAAATTCAATATTCACTGCCGAAGCCTTGGCAATCTGTCAAGCGGTGGACGATCTTACAATCCCAGAAAAGCCCAACCTTATTATTTCGGATAGCTATTCAGTTCTGTTAGCACTTAAAAATGTCACTTTTCACTCTCCTAAGGTCATCCAAAGACTCGCCTCAAAAATTTACATCAGGAAGAAACTAAATCAAGAAATAGTTCTTTTGTGGGTTCCTGGACATTCCGGAATTTCCTTTAACGAAGAGGCTGATCATCTGACGAAGAAGATCTCGGCATTTACACCTTTTCTAGAATGGATTTCTCCTGAAGACTTTTTTTCTACAATGAAAAAGATCTCTAAACAAAGTGCAAACGAAAACTACCTAAAAAGTAAATATCAACCATTAATGGGTGAATTTCCCGACATAATATCCATCTCAAAATGGACAGGGCACAGAATGCAAGATAAAATCATTGCCCGAATAATCAGCAAAACCATCATCACTCCAGGACTTCTTTATAAATACAATCTTACAGATAACCCTTTATGCAGCAAATGTGGTGAGATAAACGATATTTCTCATATTCTTCTCAAATGTCAAAAATATTCAACGTACAGAACGGTGTTATGGAACAAGCTACAAATAGATGATCCCGATATTTACCACAATGTCCTTTTACGCCATGTTTTCGCCAACAAAAAAAATATGCTCATCTTTCTGAATTCTCTCAAGTACTTTGATATTTCTTAAGTTGCAAAAACAGACTCTTTGTTTTGTTTTTTCTCACTCAAGCATGTGATGTTTCCTCTGTGCATTTCGGAATACAAGAATGTTAATTTGGAGAACTTTTAGCCGCTGCTTTGTGGCAACCAGGGGATTATAGCCTTTGTTGCTCCATATCCCATAATATTTAAATTCAAGAATTCAAGACTTCGGGGACAAAAGCCATTGTAGCTATAAATCTCAATACCTTATGTCTTTCAAGTTCAAGACATGAGACTTAAATCGGTAAATCATTTGGAGCTTCTATAAAAATGGTTTATAGACAGTTTGCAGAAAAATTGGCCTAATGACTTGCTTTTAAGAAATTTAACCAATTACTTAAGCTTCAAAGGTTATTCATTTCAAATCAAGTTTTTTAAAAAGCAGCAAGCCAAGATTTCCCCCCCCCCTCTCAAAAGCTAAACTTTAATGATTATCGTTTATTCCGCACCTGTTTCGAGTTCCCCCAAAACAACTATAACTTCAGGAATAAGTCGGTTTCATAATCGACTAGTCAACGGGGTCAACTATGTCCGTCATGAAATAAAAATCCGGGCGGGAATCTCTAGACGACCACGGTGACGGTCCAACCAATCGTGTCATCGTGAGGGAAAAGAAATGAATCACGCTTTCTTGTTGTTTCAGCATTGAAAAAAGGGAAAGTCTTGTCCAATAATTTTTTCTATATTGTTATTAAGTAGATTGCATTAACTTAGTTGTTTGTTATTTTCTTCCTAAAGAGGAGTTTCACTAAGTATGTGTTGCTTTGATAATGAAAGCAATTCTGACGTGAATAAAGGCATGTAAATAAATAAAGACACTAGTCGAGTTAGTGACTTTGTTCAATGATATCAAATGGAGGATGATTTTTTCCGATAGATAGTGCTTCGATATTGCACAATAAAATTATTAAAACAATAAGAGGGAGAAAATTATTGTTATTTTATAGTGATATTGTATTTACTGTCCTCTTATTTTAATTCTCACGAACATTTTATAGATTTCCGACTTAGAAGCTGTATCTATTCCAATGGTTGTACCTTAAAACTTTCAACTAAAGAAAAGGAAACAATGCAATTTTAAACCTAATCGGAAATTATTGCACATTTTTTTAGTTACTTAAAAAACGGGGAGAGGAATTGTATCTTTTAGATCATTCTCGGCTTTACAAATTTTCTGTAGTTATTTTAAATCATTTTTCTTTTTACGTGTGGACTGCAATGCATAAGATTATTCTATAGAATACACTAAGATTCCCTACTTAAAAGTAGTCTTTACGTTCCAATTTATATTCTTAAGCGTCTCCTCCATTTGAATTTAAATTCCCCTTTCACTCCGTTTGATTTTATATCTTTGTACAAACATGTTTCATAAAACTTTTTTCCCTCTCACTCTTTCACTCTGTGTAACCTAATATTTTCTGCCCTAATTTCATTTTTTATTTACTTTTTTTATCTGATTACTTATTTTTCTATATACATTTTAATGATTTTTTCCAATTAAATATTTGTTTAAATGGGAGTTAGGGAGGCAGAGAATTGCAAAATTTTCGCATTTTAGTAACAAACCTCAGGCAGTCGGAAATTTGCATTTGTATCCCTTATCCTAATCGCTTTCATTATGACTTGCATAGTAAAAAGTGGAATTTTTTAAAACTTAATTTAGACGTACTAGAATTCTGTAACCATTATTCTCTTTCGATATTGTAGCCGATTGCGAAGGATAATTCTTCTCTTAAAAATTCAACACACACCAAAATAGTGAGTTAAAGATTCAACACTCAGTGCATCAAGCTTAAGAAGTTTAGAGAATGAAGAGCTGATATTTCTTAAGCAAGTAAAATATTCTTTTTAGTTAATCGTTATTTTTACACATAATAGTTTCTAAAGTCCAACAATTCATTATAATCATCGATTCAATTTAAATAATTGTTGTCTTCATATGTTTAATTTATTGTCATTTTCCTTTCTCCCTAAATTTTTTTTAAATGTAAAATGTAGTTTAACTACCTTTTATTTTCCCCAGCATTTTCCTTCTTTTAGTCTTTTTCTTTTAGTCACTTTTAATAAAATAATTACAGTTAATATAAACGTGTATATATGACAGAATCCCAATATTAAGTTGCAAAATAGAAAGAGAATTTCTGCGCACTTTCCCATTCTATTTCTCGACGCACAGCACAATCTTAATGTTAGGTAGGAGAAGTGGATGACAAAGAGATTTTTAAGGAGAGAAAGTGGAATTAAATAAGCGGAGAAAGTGGAAGCTTAAATTTTCTTCAATTTCATTTTTTGAGAAAAATCCTTTATTCTAACCACTCAGCCACAGCTGCTAACTCGCTCCTCAAAATCATTTGGATAAAACGTATACTTAAAGCAAAAAATTATCAAAAAATTATTTATTTATGCAAGAATTGAACTCCAATCTTCAATTTCACGTGGAAAATGCTGAAATCCTCGCATTTTACTGATTGAGCTACTGTCTGTTGATTTTAATTTTTGTTCACGAATTGCTTAAAATATATTTAAAGCATTGAAAATAAATTAAATTCAATGAATGAATGAATACTTGAATTTTTTTTAAAAAAATTAACATCAATTGTTTAATAACATCAAAAAAATGTATTTGAACTGGAGTAGATGAATAAAAAGTATTCTAATAACGATTGAAAATTTGAGCAAGATTTCAATTAAATCTCAAATTTAATCCCGAGATTAAAGTTTTATTTTTTAGGGGTTCGAATAAAAGGAAAAGTTGGAAACGCAGTAAAAAGACTAATAAAAGAGCACTTCATTGAAAATGCATGCTCTGAATCTCTTGTGTTACAAGTTATAAAGTAAACCCGATTACTGTGGACGGATTATTCAATGAGCTTAAGTCCAAATGAAACTGAGCCCCAATATATCTTTGTCAGCTTTGAAAACATATTTACTATTTCTAATGTGAAAAAGTCAGATATTTCTGAAAATATATACGTAAAGGATTATATATACACTATTTGGTCAAAAGTATCCGGACACCCCTTAAAACAATGGTTCCGTCCGGTGACGCAATTTGATGCATGATTGAAAGTTATAAAAGCATTAGTAGTGATTTATCAGGCTGTATTTATGCGTTTCTGAGGCAATGAGTAAGTCAAAGGAGCTTTGATCGTGCAGGATAGTGGGATGCCGCCTTTGTAGGAAATCAGTTCGTGAGATTGCGGATATTCTACAGAAGTCTAAGTCCACCGTGAATGATGTAATTGTGAAGTGAAAACGTCTAGGCAGTGAAACTTCTGAAAAAAAAACCTGGTAGACTGAAAAAACTTGGTGAACGCAGCCGCAGAACTCTGAAAAGGGTAGTGAAACAAAATCGAAAGTTCTCGTTGGTGGAAATTTCTCGGGAGTTCCAAAGCTCATCAGACATTAGTGTTAGAAACAGGACTCTTTGTCGAGAGTTAAAAAAATTCTGATCCCATGGTCGTGCAACCGCGCACCAGCCAAACATCACTTCACAGAATACGAAGCATCGATTACAATGGTTCAGAGCTCACCGCCATTGGACTGTGGATATGCGGAAAACTGTTCTTTGGAGTGAGGAAGCTTGCTTTACAGTCTGGCAGTAGGATGGACATGTCTGGGTCTGGTAAATGCCCAACGAACGTTACTTTAGTGACTGCATTGGGCCATCTGTTAACTTTGGTGCTGAAAGAATGATTGTGCGGGGGTGTTTATCTTGCTTTGGCCAAGGGTCCATTACCTCCTGTGGTTGGAAACATGAACTCTGCGATGTATGCGGACATTCTAGGCGATGCTGCACTCCCAACTTTAAAGCAATATTTTGCGGAAGGCCCATTTCTCTTCCAGCAGGATAACTGCTCCATTCACACTTCGATACTTGCACAGACGTGGTTTGACGAAATGGGTATTCAAAAACTGGCCTGGCCTGTTCAGAGCCCCGATCTAAGACCCATAGAACACCTTTGGGACGAATTAAAGCGCAGATTACGTAGGCAACCAAATCAACTATCCTCCCTGTAAGCACTCACTTCAGCCACGATCGAAGTCAATTTCCTATAGTCAACTATCAAAAATTGGTGATAAGTCTTCCAAAACTTGTGCAGGCTACGATCGATGCAAAAAGAAGACCAACATCGTATTAATGTTGGCCCGGGGACGCCCGAGATCTACACTACTGGGTGAACGGATAGTTTTGGCCAGATATGTAAGTGAGAGATTTATAAATGGAGTGAGGCGGCTGGTATTTTTAATTTAGCAGCATTACAGATGATGTTTTACAATGAATGGAAGGAAATAAAGCGTTTATGAACGATGATAGAGTAACTAGAAGTGACGAATATTTCTTGTAATGTCATAGATTTTTTTTTCTTCAAAAAATGCAAGGGAGATAGATAAAAATTTATGGATCATAAAATTGACGCAAATGAATTACATAAGACTGATAAGAAAATGCAAGCACTGATAAGGGATTCAAATCTAAACAAATTAGGAAGCAAAAATAAATAATTAAGGATTAAAAATATCCATGGTAAATTTAATATAAAAAAATTAACCATCATAACTATTCTTAATGATTTGGTAGAAAAGATGCTAAATTTAAATCTGGAAGAACTAGGAGACCGTCTACGAACGAATTAAGATTGAAACATATTCATCAAAGGTCTTAGTAGAGTGTGATTCAGAACTTCCTTTAATTTTAGTAAATAATGCATCACTGATTGGTTTTTCTTATTGTGTTTTTTATTCATGTCTATAAAAATATATTGAATTAAAATAAACGAAATTAGAGCAATAGAATTCAAGAATTAGGAACAACAAATCCTGTAAATTGAAATATTCCAGTGGGACATAGCATCCAGCAGTCAGGAACTAGTAAATAGAGGAACTAGTAAGATTATTCTGGTGGAATAGTTTGAAATGGCTTAACGACTTGCCTGCTTTAAGTTTTTATCTGATTTCACTTGAAAATTGATATGCGACTGCATTATAAATGTTAATTCTACTTACCGAATTGTTTCAGATTAATTCTTCTCGCTTTGCAGTTATCGTTTTAAATTATATTCGAAACAACGGACAGACTAATTTCCATAGATTTTGGTCAAAATTTGATAGAAATTTTTAAATCATACACAAAGGCCTTATACCAAATATCATATACCTAGCTTAAAGAGTTTTTATTTATGCTCACACAAAAAAAAATTCCAAAAATATATTTTCAAACATATTTAGAACAGCAGATTAGTCAAAATTTTGATTTCAAATTCTTTGATGATTATAATGTTTTCTCTAAGCTACATATACGAGAAAATAATAAAAACAAATAAGTTTGTGTGTTTGAGCTGCTTATGTATTTGCGCGACAAGGAATACGTGTTAGAACTATGAAATTTGGCACACATAGGTCGAAGACAGAAATGTGTTTGAAAGGTATTCTAAAATTTTAATATATAAAAATCAGGGAGTGAAAATAATACGAAAGTTATAATAGTTATAAATAAATGGTTTAATTAATTTTTTTTATTTCTGAACATAAAGCATATTTTTGATAAGTTACGTACATTTGATCAAAATAATGATATAACTATAAAAAAATTCATTATCTAATTCAAATAAATCATTGTCTGATTATCAAATATGTTTTTATAATGAATTTAACCACAAAACATGAATTATTTAATCAAAATGAATTCATTCTAGTCTGGATATTATATATATATATATATATATATATATATATATATATATATATATATTGAAAAATGAATGAATATTTTAATCAAATTCATAATAAGAATTATGGAATGCAAAATATTTAAATCACTGACTTATGAACTATTATCCAGAAATATTTTAATAAAAATTTGTTTGTGTGTGTTACCAGAAATTATACTATAGAGAAAATATACTCTAGGGGATGGGACTATTGTTTATATTTATTCTCGTATTACTTCTTAAGTAAATAAATTCTCTTGTTTTTGATAGAGAAAATATTTTATTTGTATAGAGTCGCAGTGTCCTTGGATTTTGAAGGTGTTGTGAATTCCAACTCATTTTCCAGAGGCGTCACTAGATGGCGCCAGGTGTTCCATAAGAGAACTTATGTTAATGAATATCTGTCGTTTGTTTTTCTTTTTGTTTTTAGTTATTGCATATACCGGAAATAATAAGGAGATGTTCGAAAAAGTAAGCATGTTTTTTTTTCTGAGGATTTCTTTTTAGATGGAGAATCGAAGATATGTGGAATTTTCTTTTATTCGGTAAGGCAAAGGATGCGTTTTAATTTAGATAAAGTAATTAAGACATTTTACCTGCAGAAATTACGGGTAGTAATTATGAGTTGTAAAAGAAGAGGCGCTTCATTAAAAATGAAGATAAATGTGATCTTGATTTTTATTGCATGAAAATTTCCTAAGGGGGGGGGGGGGGGAACTGCTGCACTCAATTGATAGTAATTTTCATATCCATATAACAAATGAAAACTGAATAATTTAAAAAGCCTTTTATTTTTAATATTATCGTACATACTGCACAAAATTGTTTTTTTTAAAGTTCTTAACTTACATTGTCACAAGCTTGCTGCAGTTCTTAAATTTGTAGCATTAAAATTTTGCAAAAGTGATCTTGCTACAAACATCTTCCACTAAACTTCATAGGTTATGGCTTCTTGAACCATTTGCACTCGGAAAAGTAATTCGATGCATAGTTATTTCATAATTATTCAGGTCTTGTTTATTGCTCCAAATTTATGTGTGTGTGTGTATTTCTCCGTCTTTTTACAATTCTGTATATATTTTCAATTAACCAAATTAATAGAACAAATAAAACGTCAAAATGATGCACTGTCTTGAATGGTGCCCAAGAGGCGCCATCGAGTGCAAAGGGTTAATCTCTGTGGTTTTTGTTATCATTTAAAAATCAGATGTTTAGAAAAAGAATACATTTAAAATAATAATAATAATAATAAATACCAGAAGCTTTCGATTCATTCTCTATATGGGTCTGTAAATAAGTTTTAAAAGCAACTGATGAGGAAACAATTCATTACAAATGTTGCGTAGATACAGTTTCATGTACTTACAAAAAATGTATTTATGAAGTCCAATTCAGACAAAATGCTTTATTTCAGATATTTCATTCAAACAAGTTTTTCTTTTGTATGCATTCACGGGCTTTTGTTTGACTGGTCTTATTTAAAAAGGAAAATAAAGTCAACCAAAAGAAAAAAAGAGGCGTTTTTTTTTGTCAAAATAGCACACAACTTCTTTTGTATGCATCCTGTAGTGATTCTGTCAAGCTAAGATATTTTAACCACCTTTATAATACTTATAGCATATAAACGATTTTCGTTTTGTTTGTGAGCATAAATGAAATTTTAAATTTGAGGTAGAGAAATATTTACATTACAAATGTCATTTACATGCGGTTTCTCTTTAGTATGAGTTAGTAAATGCCTTTTTAAACTCCGATTCTGAGAAAAAGCTTTATTACAAATACTACACACAAACGGCTGGTCTTTTGTATGCGTCCGTAAATGCGTTTTTCAATTCTGGTGCTGAGAAAATGTTTTGTTACAGATGACGCATGCGTAAGGCTTCTCATTCGTATGCGTTCGCAAATGTGTTTTTAAGGATCGATCCAAAGGAAATGCTTTATTGCAAATGTTGCATTCAAATGGTTTTTCTTTTGTATGCGTCCGTAAATGTGCCATTAAAGAAGCCTGCACAGCAAACGCTTTATTGCAGATTTCGCAAGTAAACGGTTTTTCTCGCGTATGCGTTCTTAAATGTATTTTTAAATTATACTGCTGGGAAAATGCTTTATTACAAATCTCACAAGCAAACGGTTTTTCTTTTGTATGAATACGTAAATGACTCTGTAATAATGCATTTAAAGAAAATGTTTTATTACAAATCTCGCATACAAACGGTTTTTCTTTCGGATGTGCTTTTGAATTTATACTTAAACTGTTCTGTCCCATTGTCTCACTGAATACGTCCCATAGATACGGTTTCTCTTTTGCATGAGTCATTAAATGGGCTTTTAAACCACGATTATACGAAAATGCTTGATTGCAAATATCGCAAACAAACGGTTTCTCTTTCGAATGACTTCGCACGTGAGCTTTTAAATTTGATCGTTGGGAAAATGTTCTATTGCAAATGTCACAAGCGTAAGGTTTCTCATTTGTATGTGTCCATAAGTGTTTTTTTAAACTCTGATTCTCAGAAAATGCTTTATTGCAGATGTTGCAAGTAAACGGTTTTTCTTTTGTATGCGTCCGTAAATGCGCCGTTAAATGTAGCTGCCGATAAAACACTTTATTGCAAATATCGCACACAAACGGATTATCTTTCGAATGCACGCGTGAATGTGCCTTCAAATTACACAACTGCGAAAAAGACTTATTGCAGATGCCACATGCATATGGTTTGTTCTTAGCATCACTCAGTAAGTGTGGCTTTGAATTTTGCTGTTGTGGAAATGCCTGGCTATAAAATTCACTGGTGTGTGGCTTCTCCATTTTGCAAACAATAGAAAAAGTAAATTATACAAATCAATTCCTCCTTAAAATAGTTCATAAGTCACAAGCACATAGTATTAATTTAGTTTCAATACGCAAAGGAAATATTTTAAGGTTCTGTAAAACAATGCTTCCTTGATGAATAGATTACAAACTTGAATTTGCTTCTTCGCATAAATCAAACATTTCGTCACATGTTGGAAAGACGCAAATAAAATTTCTGTTTTTTTGTGTGTAAACATTTACATATGTATAATAAAAACAAATATACATATATATAGTTTACATTTTTTAAAAAAGTTTCAAACACATCAATATTAGATGTTTTTCTTTTGTATCTTGTGACACTCCATTCTGTCCAAGGGTTGTCTTCCCTTCCAATACCCAAGATATGTGGATTTCCAAACGATTTCGCTATTTTTATTGTTGTCACTTTCTGTAAGAAATACGTGATGCCGCTGAAGGCTTTTTCACTGTCAAAGTGAAATTACACCATTCATCTAAATTCTTCACCACGAAGCCACTTGTAAACCTAAATAATAGAAGATTAATGAAAATTTGTACGCCAGATATTAAAATCAAAATCAAATTAAAAACAAAGAATGCCCCAAATCTAAAATCCTAAAAAAAACATGGCCTTTTTTTGGTCTTTTTTTTTCCAAATTATTTTAAAAACGCTTCTTCTATTATTCAGTTTTTCATTTTAACCCTTGAATTAAAATCACTTAAATTAGAATCATGTTTTGAATTTTTTTTAAAAAATCATTTAATATAGAAAAACAGTCATAGGTTATTTTAAAAATAAATAAATAAATCCAAGTAATAACATAGTATATTTATTTTGAAAAAAGTTATACATAACATACAGTATTTCCCAATAATCTATCTTGTATCTAATGTAATTGTCAAATACATCTAACATTGATAGCTAACTTGACAACAGATGAGAAGTAATTTTTTTAACAATTAGATAGGTCACCTCTTTACAGGGAACTCGACATTAGAAGCTATCTATTTAGATAACACACTGAGCTTCATCATCCACCCCATGTTGAAACTTTATTTCCACCCTTCGAGGTTCAAGGTTTTCCACCCGAGGGCGCTGTTTCCCCCTCTGGGTTTTGGTTGTTTTTGTTAGTCTGTTTTCTTTACGTGGTGATGTCTGTTGTGTGTGTTCGTCCCTCCTGTTAAATGTTTGCTGTGTTTAAAATAAAATGCGAAAAATCCACTAGTTGCGTCCTGATCCTTTCTGACAGGTAAGAGCTTTGATTATCCATTTTTCTGATTCAATGAAATGACAAATACGAATTGGAAGTCTAATCATTTTTGGTGCCGAAACCCGGGAAACGCCCAATTCGGCCAGAGGTACCTTTAGATGCGAAATTGAAATCATTTGCGAATTAGCTAAAATGGATCTGGAATCTTTGAAAAAAGTTAGAACCCCTGTCAGAAAGGCTGCAACAGAATATTTTAAACAGCTAGAGCAGGAAATTTATAAAGCGGATGAAAAATCTTTAGACGTGATCGAAGAACTTTTAGCGAAACTATTAGATAAAGATGATCAGCTAAAGAAACTTGACTCGGATATATTGAATTTGTGTAAATCACAAGATCTGACTAACGAAGTGGAACGTCAGCAAGAATACAGAGATCAAATGATAACGTGGAAAATGCGAGCTGAGAAAATTTTACGAAAAAATGAAAGCGAAATTGCTAATGATAAAATTATTAACAGCAATTCTCAACAATGTTCAATCAAACTTCCGAGATTACAAATACCTCAATTTGATGGAGATATGCTAAAATTTAATGACTTTTATTCTCAATTCGAAACTGCCATACATAAAAATTTAAGTCTTAGCGATGTTGAAAAATTTAACTATTTAAAATCGTATTTAATTAACGATGCTGAAATTGCTGTGCGGGGCTTGGCTTTAAAAGCAGAAAATTATTATGTCGCCATAAATATTCTAAAAGAAAGATTCGGTAGAACTGAAATGATTATTGATGCGCATATGTCACAACTTTTAAATTTAAATCCGGTACGTAAAGCAAATGATGTTAAGTCGCTACGCAAATTATATTCTGTATGCGAGACGCACATGCGTGGGTTAGAAAATAATGGTGTTGATCCAAACAGTTATAGTTCTTTACTACATCCGATATTGTTAAAATCTATCCCTAGAGAATTATCCTTGGAATTTTCCCGTAAAATGTATTCTAAAAGAGAAAGTACTATTTCGGATTTATTGGAATTCTTAAAAATCGAAATTCAATGTCGAGAACGAAACGAACATTTAATCAAAGAATTTGACACAGATGCACGCACAGAATCTAGAGTTAGCACTTATGAAAGGCCTAACCATAAATACGGAAAATTCAATAAGAATAAATTTGAGTCATGTAACCGAAAAAACCAAAGAAGCGAGAATACTCCGCATGCATCCGCCTTTGTAATCGACGTGAAAAAATGTTTATTTTGTAAAAATCCTAAACCCGATCATGATTCTTCATCTTGCCCTTTGCCGGTTGTGGAAAGAAAGGCTCATTTAAGAAGAAACGGGTTATGTTTCCTGTGCCTCACGAAAGCAGGACATATTTACAAAAACTGCCCTTCGAAACGGACATGTGGTAAATGTCAACGTAGACATTCTGAGCTTATTTGCGACGCGACAACACCCCCTGAGCCCGAGAGGGGTGAAAGACCGGATGTAGAGAGGGACGAAATTGTCACTTGTTCGAACATAAATATCAGTGAGGGTGAAATACTTTTAGAAACCTGTTCGGCCTTAATTAAGTGGGGAGAAAGGAGAAAAATGGTAAATATTCTGTTAGATAACGCTTCTCAGCGATGCTTTTTGAAAAAGGAAATAGCTGACGCGATGAAATTACCCATAATGAGAAGAGAAAAACTGTTAGTTTATACATTTGGTTCGAGAGACCCGATAGAAAAAACGTACGAAGTAGTGAAGTTTACACTTTGCAATTCTCGTGACCCTGAAAAAAGAATTGAAATTGAAGCATTGCTTTGCGATGTCATTTCTAGTTCTCCTTTTAAAGTATCGTCGAATAAACTAGAAAAGATGCTTAGTAAGAAAAATATAAAGCTTTCAAATGCTTGCGAGTCTTTCGGAAATGAATTTTCTCTTTTAATTGGAGCGCAATATTTTTGGGAAATACATTCAGGCAAAAGGGAAAATTTAACTAAAACTTTATTTGTAATTGATACAATTTTTGGTAAAGTTGTCCAAGGTCGAATCTCACCAGTTGATTTAAACTACGACAAGAACGTTTCTGTTTTAAAAACAGAATGTTGCTCAGCGTTAAATGAGAATTTAAAATTATTTTGGGAATTAGATGCGATGGGAATAATGGACAGGGAAAATATCTCCGATTGCGATAAGGATTTAATTACGTGCTTTGAAAACAACTTAAAATTCAAAAATGGGAGATATGAAACTAAGCTCTTTTGGGATAAAAGTCCTGACAAATTACCTAATAACTTGAAGATAGCTAAACGCAGATTTGAAAATTTATGTGTGAGAATGAAGGGAAATAACTGGCTTTTGAATGAATATAAGAATATTATTGCAGATCAATTAAATCTGAATATTGTTGAGGAATGCTGTTCGAAAATTCAAAATAACACATATTATATGCCGCATTCTGCAGTTGTAAGGACCGACAAGGAAACGACGAAAGTTAGAATGGTTTTTGACGCTTCTTCGAAAGATAAAGGTTGTAAATCTTTAAATGACTGTCTCACTCCTGGTCCGTCATTTAATCCTAGAATCCTTGATGTGTTATTGAGATTTCGCGAATTCAAGCATGCATTTTGTAGTGATATACAAGGAGCATTTTTAACAATTGGAATAGCTAAGGAGGATAGAGATTATTTGAGATTTTTCTGGTTTCCAGATGACCAGGATTCGAAGTCTCATAAAACTCTCAGAATGACACGAGTACCATTCGGTGTAACTTCTAGTCCATTTGTGCTTGCTGCAACCATTAAATATCATATTCGAAAATATGAACAAGAACAATGCAAAGCTTATGAAATGCTTAATTCATCACTTTACGTAGATGATTTGTTTTACGGAGCTAATACAATAAATGAAGCTTTAGATCTCTCCATTACTGCCATAGAAATTCTTAAAGACGCGAACATGAATTTAAGAAAATTTAAAACTAATTCCGAAGAATTGGGAAAATTGTGGTGCGAAAGAGGTATGGAGGATATTGAAGAGTCCAGCATGCGTCCTTTAAAGGTTTTAGGAATCATATGGAACATTAACGACGACACGTTTAAATTAGACGTGCAACCTATTCTCAAGATCATCGACAATTTGAGGAGCACTAAGCGCAGCGTTCTTCAGACGGCTGCAAAGATCTATGACCCAGTTGGATTTGTTTCTCCATTTATTGTAATCATTAAGTGCCTATTGCAAGAAATATGGGAATGTGGTTTAAGATGGGATGATGAACTGCCAACTGAATTAAAGAAAAAATGGGAAAACTGGTGCTCGCAAATTTATTCTTTGAAGGATTTGACATTCGAAAGGAAATATTTCTCCTCTCCTTTGAGTCAAGCGAAGGAATTAGAACTACACATTTTTTCAGATGCTAGCCCTAGAGCATTTGGAGCAGTGAGCTATTTTCGCCTTGAAACAACCGATGGATGTGTATCTACAAGTTTTATTACAGCCAAATCGCGCGTAGCACCACTTAAAAAATTAACCCTCCCTAGATTGGAATTAATGGGAGCTGTGATTGCTGCTAGAATCCTGAGATATTTAAAAGAAAATTTTAAATTTCCCATATCTAGGGTATTTTTGTGGAGTGATTCGTTAATTTCTCTCCATTGGATCAAAGGAGCAGCTTCCAAATGGAAACCCTTTGTTTCCAACCGTGTGATGGAAATCCAGTCCAGCACCGATCCTGCGGTTTGGCATCAGTGCAGTGGGAAAGAAAATCCTGCTGATTTCATCTCTCGAGGAGCGAGTGCAGAGAAGTTTATGAAAAGTGAGATTTGGACTCACGGTCCAAAGTGGCTTCGTCAGGGAAAAGAAAATTGGCCGAGAGGTTCTGATTTCAACAATTTCTCTATTGAATCATGCGAGAAAAAAATGAACCAAAACGAAATATTGACATTTGTGTGTGAAGCTCATACGAAAGCTGTGCCTTTACTTGATATCAACAAATACAGCTGTTTGAATAAGTTACTTAGAGTTACAAGTTGGGTACTTCGCTTCATACACAATGTTAGAAATAATATTAGAAGATATGACGAAATAAGTGCAGAAGAACTTGATGGGGCCGAAAAATACTGGATAAAATCAGTACAAGAAGAAGTTTTTGTCGAAGAAATTGATTATTTAAAGCAAGGAAAATCAGTGATGAAAAATTCCAAGATTTTGGAATTAAATCCTTTTCTTGATTCTGATGGGATAATTCACGCTGGGGGGAGACTCCAGAAATCGAAACTTACTTACCTACAAAAACATCCCATTGTTATGCCTGCAAAGCATCGTTTCGTGAGTTTGTTAGTTTTAAACTCGCATAAAAAGGTGTTCCACGGAGGGATTTCTGAAACTCTGACTGAAATCCGCGATAAATACTGGGTAGTTAGAGGAAGACAAACGACAAAGAATCTTTTAAAAAGATGTGTGTTGTGTAAAAGATTCAACTCTTCTCCTGGTCTCCAAGTTACTGCACCTTTGCCAGCTGCGCGAATGGAACAGTCACCTCCTTTTTCTATAGTGGGAGTTGATTTTGGTGGACCCCTCTACGCTAAGAACTGTAACTACAAACTCTACATCGTTTTGTTTACGTGCGGTGTAACCCGATCTGTCCACTTAGAACTTGTTGATAATCTGACAACTGAAACTTTTCTCTTAGCACTTAGACGGTTTATCGTTCGTCGTGGACTGTGTTCTGAGATTTGGTCGGATAATGCTCAAACTTTCAAAAGAACTGAACTAGAGCTAAAACATTTGTGGAGCGTTATCAGTCATCCAGAGGTGAAAGACTTTTATGCCTCCCACAAAATCCAGTGGCACTTTATCGTTGAGAAAGCTGCATGGTGGGGTGGCTTCTACGAAAGACTCATTAGATCGGTGAAACTGGCTCTTCGAAAAACTTTAGGTCGAACCACTTTGTCTCGAGAAGAATTAGAGACTTTAATTATTGAAATTGAAGGTGTTCTTAATTCTCGTCCTTTAACTTATGTGTTTTCAGATTTTCAAGAACCTGCGCCTCTTACTCCAGCTCATTTGCTGTTAGGAAGAAGAGTCAATAGTTTACCTCCTGCCAGACTTATTATTGATACTAATTTAAGTAATAGGAAAATTTTAATTAAAAGGTTTAATTATCGTGAAAGGTTAATTAATCACTTTTGGAAAAAATGGCTTAAAGAATATCTTTTAATGTTAAGATCTACTCAATATGTGAAGCCAACAGGCAAAATTAGAGAATTTAAAGTGGATGATATTGTACTAATTAATGATGATAAACTTCCCAGACATTTTTGGAAATTAGGAAAGGTAGTAGCTGTATTTCCTGGCAGAGATGGTAAAATTAGATCTTGTCAAATTAAAACGAATACATCGGTTATTAAAAGGCCTGTTCAATTGTTATACAACCTTGAAATTGATGAACGAATAGTTTGAGTAGTATCATTAATGTCATTATGTTTTTTAGGAACCTATATTGAGATTTGGAATTTAAATGCAATGTGAAGACATTATACTAAGCTTGTATTTAACTGTATTATGATGAGTTGGTGAGTATGTAAACTATTGTTGTGAAATATTGAATATGTGCCATTGATATTATGTAAAAGTTGAATTCATGCCTGATGTGTTAAATGTAAAATGTTAAAAATATTTAAATATTATTTAAAGTGAAATTTCCATAACATTGCAACAGAAATATTGACTTAAATGATGTTAATTTATAGAAATTGGATTTTATGTTAAAATTAGATATGTAAGGTCATAAGAAATGTTGCAATGTGGAAGATTGTTGAATGTTTAATTTGAATGAACCCCTTGGTCATTCGGGGGGGGAGTGTGTTGAAACTTTATTTCCACCCTTCGAGGTTCAAGGTTTTCCGCCCGAGGGCGCTGTTTCCCCCTCTGGGTTTTGGTTGTTTTTGTTAGTCTGTTTTCTTTACGTGGTGATGTCTGTTGTGTGTGTTCGTCCCTCCTGTTAAATGTTTGCTGTGTTTAAAATAAAATGCGAAAAATCCACTAGTTGCGTCCTGATCCTTTCTGACAGGTAAGAGCTTTGATTATCCATTTTTCTGATTGAATGAAATGACAAATACGAATTGAAAGTCTAATCACCCCATTCAAACGTGTAAAAACGATACAACTTACTCGCTAAAAAAAAAAGTTTTTCTTTCACACATAATTTATTGTCTATAGTTATCAACGTTCATTTGGAAACGGGCACACTCAGGTTTTTGAATAAAAATAAGTGGAAATGATGTGAACAACTGACAACAATATACATTTAAAGGTTAAAAAAGGTGTTGTTTTTTTTTCAGTGTAAAGATTCATCTCTCTTGTCCTGAGACACCTGTTTAACAGTTGTAGCGTTCATTGATTCTCACACAAGATAATATTTCCGTCTAGCTGTGACAAGGACTGTATAATCCCTAATTTTGTAAGAGCCACCAGAGTGCCAGATGAGGCATTTCCCTCTTCTAATGGGGTCTTTGGACATTAAGTCGAGTTCAAATAAAGAACCAAAAGAGCGTTTTTCGTCCATCCAAGGAAATAAATCGTATTTTAAACAGGGAAGAAAGTCAAACCCTTCAGATGTAAAATTTTTTACATTGTTGGGGATCAGTTACGAGGGTGGATCATTATAGAACATTCCCACGATCAACTTGGGGGGGGGACGATTGGGGTTATTTCTGAATAATTATTGGGTAACCGGGAACTCAAGTGCATAAATGCGAAAATGAGAGGAAGAGTTTTGACAAAAGATAATATGCGAGATTTTCAGTGAGAGAGAGATCTGCTTAAGAGTTCGAGAGAGACTTCGGGAGTTTTCAACTTTCTTCTGAGTTAAGATCCACCCGATGAAGATCGGCGGATTCTTTGAGCTACCCCTGTAGTAGCCTGGTGCGCTTACAACATGTTAGCTTTTTCTGCGAGATTGTTTCACCGAAATTAATCTAGGAACTATTCAAGTATAACTGTCAACCATGATGCAAATGTTATCAAGCCTAATAATCTAGATGGGGACGAATTGTTTTTATGTATATAAGGCTGTAAATAAAGATTGTCTGTAAATGCTGCCTTCTTATTTGATTGAACAGGATCAAATCATTACGTCAGTTTGATTTAATTAGCGAAAAATATTGCTTATGACAGCAATCTTTACAATACTTTATTTTAAACACTTTACTTAGCTTGCCTTATTTTACACTTGCACAATATGTTGCAAAATGCATTTCATGTTGTCTTGTTATCAATTTGACATTTACTCCAGATGATTAAAGTTCTAAAATCTTGAACACTAGTGTTTTCAGGGTAGCCATAAAGTAATTTGGATATGACCTTTATTTACTTTAAACGTCTATAGCTGGAATAATTTTCGTTATAAAACAACGTGGCATTTTAATTGTATGTGTTATAGCATGAAAAATATTTCATCAAATAAGACTATAGGGGCAAAGGAACAGTCAAAATAATAATTTTGTAATTTTTAGCACTTTATTTATTGATTCAGACAATATATGTACAATATTTTCATTCAATTAAAACATTATTCTAATTAGAAGTACAGGCCAACTTCTAACATTTCAGAAATAAACGGTTGGGTCATAATTAAAATGGTGATCCAATGACTCTCAAATAATCAATAATTTAAAGATTTTAAAATGATCGTTCAACGATAATAAGAATACTTAAAGAAAACAATAAACTAATTGATGTAACAGCTCTCTTCTTCGAAAATCTCCACTCGAATCTATTTTACACAGTATAATGGATTCTTCTTCAATAAGGGAATATGTTCTGCAATACAAGAAATTGCGCTTGTTGTAACTATATACATTATACCAGTAAAGGATCACTAACCCATTTATCTCAATTTCACAATTCACATACAAACAGACTAGAATATTTCAATTTGTCATCATTCGTACAATAAAAGGCTGATAACCCTATTTTAAAAAACGAAAGCTGATAGTTTAGAGTTAATAAAAATGGAGCATTACACGATAGAACAATGTGTTTTCTTTCTTGAACGGTATTTCAAAAGTAATGAAAGTCTGACAACCACAGTTCAAAAATTTGAGAAATGACTTTCAAGATAGTGCGAGTTCACTGCATTGAATTTCTTTTTATGGGTTCATGCATAGTCAAAAGCATGCTATAATCCCACAAGCC
The DNA here is from genome assembly GCA_026289955.1 of Argiope argentata. Lineage (NCBI taxonomy): Eukaryota > Metazoa > Arthropoda > Arachnida > Araneae > Araneidae > Argiope > Argiope argentata. Next base: position 4,277,516 of record JAOUZG010038029.1, on the reverse strand, counting down.
CGTGCGCATTGAAGGAGAAGATCCAACGCTACATCAACAAAAATTCAGAAACATTTATGATTTTGGCGACGACTTTGGCACCACTTCTCTACGTCAAACATCGATTTGACCAAGAAGAATCGTTCTCAAACCTTATGGAGAGTCTTCGTGATCCCAAAGTGAGCATCTGTAGGGCTGCTATAAAACCCCTCTAAGACACTGGAAACTTCAAGAATTTTCACGATCCAACCAAGTCATCCAGGAACTGCTTAAGGGAAGAAGGTGCATCCGGAAATCGTTCAAAGAGCAGGTCTCACGGTCGTAGCAACTCTCATCCAAGCACGATCTATGATGGAGTGTAACCGGTACTCTCGTGAGTGTTGGATGAGAAAATTTGTCGCCAAGCCCTGACATCATTAACGCGACATCCGCTCAGCACGCAATAAAGCTGATTGTAAAACAATCTTTCTTACGATGACATTGTTCGTACTGGGAAGCAAAATTACAGGTTTGAAACATTAATTTTATACAATTGAATTACTTACAATATTTGCATCTAATTTACACATAATTCATAATAATAATGATAATTTTTTAACTTTCATTTTTAATTTTTATAGCTGGCAAACAAGGTTTTGGAGCTCGGCCGATTTTAAGACGAAATAATAGCCATAATGCCATAGTTTTTCGTCAGCATTTTAAAAATCTGTCAAAGAAGCATACGTAATAATAAAGCAATACTGGTAAAAGCGCGTCAATCTTTTAAAAACGTATCTGCTATCAAAGAAGTTGTAGCGTCAGCCTTGTAAGCCAGATAATATCCTTCAAGTTTAAGGATCCCTTTTGTTCGATCGGTATATTATTCGACTACAGGCCCAAACGTCGCAGGTTCGTACCGCGACCTTCAATCCCTACAAAGTATACATTGCGGGGATGGCGGATCGCAATAAGCTCGAACTTCCACTCTTATGGTTAGTAGCCGAGTAACATGACCATCAAGCAAAAGTGACACTTCAGCTCGAGGGTTGTTATCTGGCTTATAAAGCTTTCACCACAACATAAAAATATAATACTGGTAAAAGCATATAAAAATACTTTTTGCCCGTAAATTTCGAAGGCATCAAAACAACATCATGTTTTTGCATGAAAATAAAGCTAAACGAAAATATTAGCAAGTCTCAGCCCATTTGGTGCAATCCAGTGTAAAAAAATGTAGACAGAATTTGAAGTTTCTCAATCCCATGATTATATAATGTTCAAGACGACTCAATTAAAATTGATTTTTAAAACTGGGTTAAAACAAACCACAATCTACTAGTAAAAAATAATAAACGATTTAAAAATACAAATAAATAAATAAAAATGTTGAATAGAAGAAAAGAAAGAACTTATATCACTAAGTTTGCTCAGATTCATTATATGCATGAGGGAAGAGAGAGAGAGAAAGGATATAGCAGAAATTCTGTTGACAACTATTATAACTATAATAATTAACTATATTAAAAGTAGATATTTTTTAAAAACATTGTTTTAGCAGACATTATTATTTCTTCCTTAAAAAACATCCTCATTCCTTCTGCAATTTCAAAATGCAAAGCACAATTTCTATAAATTAATTTTATTGATTCCTTATTTATATACATAAGACACATTCACTTTATCAAAACTTTTTTCTCATCATTTAAATGTGTCATTTCCTCTATGACAAATAATTTTTAATTTGTTAAAAGCAAAATAAGACAAAAATATTTTATCAAAATATTTTTCAAATGCAAAATGTGACCAGCATAGGAACTTTTCATATCATCAAAAGGTACATACATAGTCAAATTGACCTCAAGGAATTTTGTCTTTTTAAAAAGAAATAGTCCACTTGCATACCTGTCTTTTTCTCTTACTTAGAGAAATTTATCCTTCGATACATATTCCTTGCCCTCGACTCTACCACATCACTTTCATTTGTGCATTAATATGTCAATATTCAGAACTATAGATAAAGTATCATTCTTATGTTCAGGTAATTAATTTAGAGAAAAAGTGGGCTTTTTAAAAATATACTTATGGTCTTCTGATGATTTAGTTTGAGAAGTTCATATTCTTTCAGAATTTCAATTTTCTCATGTGGCTATAATTTAAATGTAGTCATTTTTGGTCATAACTGTAATTCATTAAAAGGGAGAAGGTAGCTCACTGCTGAGGGTAGGATGAAAGAATAAGTTTGATAGTAGAAACAAATTAGAAAACATCACTTAATTTTTTTAAATTTTTTTTATTGATCATATTGCCAGGTTTATAATTTTTCATATGATCACTGTACATACTGATTATTAGAACTAGTAAATTTTGCATGTATTTAGATGCAAAAGATCCATTATCCACCTTTAACCAGTACAACCAACTGATAAATCCATAATCACTATAAGTTATCACTATTATATCAATAATAAACAATAAATCACATTAACCATAACATATACATGTGAACACGAGCAGAATGTAAACATGCATTTCGCTTGAACATCTAATCTCAAAAGTATTCTCAAGTCATTAAAACATAAAGAAAAAATAATAAAAGAAAAAAGAAATAATTCACTTATTTAATTAATCTCCACAAAATTCCTCCACATGAAATCTTTAGCTTAATAGCAAAATTTACTTCACAAGTCACAGTAAATTTTAAAATACTTCATTGCAACTAAATCTTGGATCTTTCCAATTGCATCATTATAATTAAAAACAACACAACAACAGATTTAAAATTAATTTGAACAAAGTCTAATTTAACAATTAGAAATTATTCTTATTATTCCTTAACAACTTATATAAATGATAATAGGATACAATAAATAAAGCTGTTTTAACAATAAACTTTAGTAACAATGAAATTAACTTAGTCTTAGTTTTCTTAGACTGGAAACAGGCCATAGTAAAAACACGAATTTTAATTTTCTCAAGTGGTAATTTTCGAACTTAAAAATTTCATTTAATCGGAGTAAGATGTAACATTGATGATCATCTCACGTTACATAGACGAACGTATTATGAATTTGGCATGGAACATTATCCAATCTTTTGTTTAAGATATTCACTACAGAAATCAGTGATAGTAATTACTGGAAAAAAAAGTATCGTTTTAGGATAAGAGATTTTTTTACTTGATTTCCCTTGACAAATTAAACCATACTTAAATCATTCATCTACAAAGCAATGTTAGTAATTGTATAATATATAGAACTAACAAAAAAAAATCCTTTTAAAATCTGAAATACATATGAATTAATAAAAGCTTACTTCTTACTATTTTGTTCATTTCGTTTAAAAGTGTACAACGTAGTACTTTTACTTCACGTTTAGTATGCAAATATTTCTTATTGAAATGTCTCCTTCGCGGCAATTTCTTGTGCTATCAAACACTTGAATGTAAACAGAAACTATCTCTGATTCATTGATTGACAAAGGTTTGGAGATTTTTCTGCTACAAAAGCTGATATTCCCACGAATTAATAATATTATTAAAGAATATTAAAATATATTTGAATAAATAATTGTTATGATAGAAGTAATTTAATATTATAAAAATATTATTCTTACCTATGATAAGCAATTAATTTAATAATTTCTCGGAACTGAGTGTATAAAAATTAAAAAACCGCTCACAAATCAAAACAAAAGCGATTCGATGTCGGCAAATAACTGTTCTCTGTTTACTTATTGAGAATCATCCTCCGACATCAGAAGCTTTTCTGAAACGCTAAAAATACGCATGCACCTTCAAAACTCTTGGACTCTGTTTGAAAATGAAATAAAATTGCCTTTGCTGTAATCACAGAGAAAAATATCATATCCTTTTCTGAGGTTGTTGTAAATCTCCAATTCTTTATTTCAAGTATGAGGATATTTGATGACAGTGATTTTTTTCATCATTAATTAAATAGGTGAATTTTTACTATCTTATTTTATAATTTTTTTTTTGTTCTTTCAGAAACATTTGTGATTATATGCTCAAAGTAAATATATATTTCGATTTTCTTTTACCTTTATACTTGTAGGGATATGGAATAATTTTATTGTTATTTGAATTATTTTATTTTTGGATTTTGCAAGTATTATTTATCAATTTTTTGAAAAATTATTTTTTTCGCTGTGAAACAGTGGTAAATTGCTTCTATATGTTTGAAAGTGTGGACAAAATAATACCTTTATTTATATGTAACTTCTTTTACAATTATAGAGATATTTGCTTCTAAGTTAATTGCAAACTAGGCATTCTTTTGAAAAAAAATTTACTATAAAAAAGGAAATGTATATTTTTAGAAAATTTTTATAAATCTTAGCCTACTTTTAAATTTCTTTTTAATTTAGAAAACTTTTAATATATCTTAAAACTTGGCTTTGTTTTAGGTGCTTTTATTATTATATTTTTATTTTTGCCTAATAGCTGCAACTTCTTATAGTTATTTCAATATTGTCCTAAATTTCATTTAATTATTTCTAACATATTAGCTTTTTAAATCCTGAATTATATATTGTAGCAAATTAGATATGATTAATCTTATTAAGGATCAATATTGCTTATTTAATTAACTGCTTTTCTTCTTCTTTTTTTTGATAAATATAGTTGATATGAAAATATGTTTGATATATCTTTATGAAACTTCACATGAATTCTAAATAGCTGTAAAAGGGAATTTGGCCTATTCCTGGTTAAATACCAATTAATCAATTCAGTTTAGTGTTTTTTTTTTAACTTTTATTATTTCTGGAGATTTTTTTTTACATATTGTATTGGTCCCACATTATTATATTTTGATATTATCCAAGTAAATTATTTTTTTACTTTTTTACTTGTTATCTACTTTTTTAGCAATAAAAATTGTAACAAATTTTTATTTAAAAAACATAAACTGTTTTTTTTTTTTTAATATTCTTCATCCTAACAATTGTTTCATTAATTTAAATATATTTACAAAATAAAAGTTGAGTTTTGAATATATTATAAAAGTTTGTAATATTTAAAAACTATGAATTTGCAGCATACTGTTAATGATTTCTTTATCTTATTAAATGAAATGAATGAATAAATTTTAATATTATAATTTATTTTAAGGTAATATATATATCTTAATGAAATAGCTTTTTTTTCTGTAAATGGGATATTAAGGTTTTCCCATCTTTATATTTTTGTAATTAATCCATGTAATAAAATTATTAATCTGCTAAAAATAACGAGGAATTAAAAAAGGGTAAAATACAATTTCTAATGCCAAATAGTATTAAATTTACTGTTACTGAGTATTCATAAAGAAAATATATATGTCCTTTCTAATTTAAAACTATTAATAAAAATGAAAAATTATATGAGAGTACTTTGTTATTGATAGAAAGGGATTTAAAATCTTATCTCAAAACGCTTTCCAGTATTCACCCTTTTAAAAACTAATGTAAAGAATTATACTGTGGCGGTGAAGATCCTTAGGATTGAACCATAGTTCACGCCAGTGTTGCTATCACTGTCATTCTGTCTTTTTCATGTGTCTTCGAGTAGATTGGAGTATTCAGTTTGTGATTACATGTTATGCTTGCTTCAAAATTCATAACTAACACTTTAGTTTTGATTATTATTGCTCATATATTAATACTGCATATACAAAATTGAAAAGTGTCTCCTATTATTTAAGAATGTATAGTTATTAACAAATATATTGTTTTGAATTTATGGAATTTACAAGTAAAAAGAATTATTTAAATTTTGATTTGCATAAATTGGATTGCCTGATTGTTTAGACAATTATCAACATCAGTATTTAATTAATCAGTTTAATTTAGTTTAATCCTTGAAATTATTTCCTCCTTTATTTAGAATAGCAATCCTGCTTAAACTGTTACAAATAAATGAACATTGCATAGGAATTCCATTTTCCAATATGTTATATTCTTTTTGAGACTGAATATTTGTCAGGTATTTTTAGAGTGAAATGCATACTGTGCAAGTTTTGTTTGTGATAATGAAAATTATTCTGAAAGAATTATTGTAAGGTTTTTGATAGTAGGTATTTCAAAGGAAATCATCATAGCAATCTTTATAATACAATTCAGTAATATATAATAATAAAATTTCAGAATTGCATGCAATTGTATTATGATTTCTCATAAATCACATGTCTTGCAATTCACTAAATATCACAGCATGATGACTACATAAAAGATAAGACATAGAGTTTGCTTGCTTCATTTTACCAAACTAAAACATGGTTTTTACTTTTAGACTTGTTTGAGAACAAATATAACAATTAGATATGGACTTATTGATTTCTTCAAATTATTTTCCTAGAAATTTATTTTTGAACTAATGAATGAATGGAGAATTTTTACTATTCATCCAATCAAGTTCAAATATGTATTGTAAACATGTTGTGGATGGCATTCAATGTTAATAGAGTTTTTTCAAAAATTATTTCATTAATTTGGTCAATTTTTTTAATTATTAATTTTAAAAACTAACTTTCCGCCAAAAATCTTCATTTCTCCACCCCCCAAATAAGTAACAAATTCAGTTTGTTTTTCCCCCATGCTAATGAGGTGAGGCTTAACATGCTTTTGACGGGTTATTTGAAACGATTCTGTTTATTTTCTTATTGTTTGATGCATTGGAAATTAAACATTGTTATGTAATCAATTTTTCCAGGTTCATTTGGAAGTACTTTTGAATTAAAATAAACTGGAATAAAGGAAATTAAAAATTTCTAAACTGTATTTCATTACCCCAACTGGAGTAAAAAATTCATGCATTTGTGTTGCTCCTATTGGCGATGAAAGTTTATGCATGCACAGTGTGCTCTGATTTATTTTTAACAGATATAGACTTTACTTTGTTTTGGCCAGACAGTTTTTTGATAAATTAATTATATTAATTATAATTCTTTAACAAAAGTTCTTTGTATTTTAAATTTCTCTTTGTTAACCTAAGCAGGAGTAAACTTTATATATATATATATATATGTATATGTAGGATATTCCACAGAACCATTTTAATTGGCCAACATCTGCCTTCATCTTGTTTTGTCAACACCCGATGATATATGAAATCCAAAGCAAGAGTTGTAAAAGTTAGATTATTTCCCAGAGAGCCATTATTTTTAATTAGTTTGCATTCCAGAACAACGCCACCTATCGGTCTTTCGAAAGTCTGTCCCAATTAACTTTGAATCAGAGGCTCACTAACTTTCGTCCAGAGAAGACGCCTGTCTTCATGCGTCAGCGATTCCCGCTAAGTTCAGCGGCTACGCGGTAATATGTTTTCAGTCATAATGTCTCCCCATCTCTAACGTCCTCCTAGAGGAAATAATCTAACTTTCTGATTATTAAATATCTCCATGTTTTAATTCTTTTTAATGTTTCCCTGTAAATACTCCCCCTGTAAATATTCCCCTTTAACTCTAAATAAATTCTTTTATTTTTTCTAAAGAAGTCTCTTCATCCTTAGTTTGTATTATTTTAATTTTGGTTTAGAAACTAATCCGTAAATATTAAAAAACCCCTAGACATCACGCCACTAAAATCCCGCTATCTGAAGAGTCTAATTTTTGGAAGATTTATTTAGACTCCCAAATATATATATATATATATATATATATATATATATATATATATATATACTACTTTTGGCTTCAAGTTATATAACTTGTTTTCTAAGAGTATTTTTTCTATGCTTCTGAATTTCAGACTTTAAAAACAAATGCAATACTCGAAAAAAATTATTACATATATTGATTGAATTAGGATATTGTACCCTTATTTGATATTGTAATAGAAAAGTTTTTTTATTACTATAAAATAAATGATAGGAAGTCCATTCATGCCTTAAGAACTGTGATCACTTATTATCTAAATGATAGCTATTATCCAATGATGTCACACTCTTTTTCCCTGCTGCAAGATGCACATATCACCCACATTGTTTATGCAGGACTCTGCTGAAGGATGTAATTAAAAATATTTTCAATGAAATATTATCAGTTATTTTAATGAAAATAAATAATAATAATAATTTGCATTAATTAATAGTCATGAATCCAGTTTTTCACAAAGTAATTTACTAAATCGAACTTTTAGCTATCAAATGTTTTTTTTTTCAACTATTTTTATTTTCTTGTATGCGAAATATATATATATTGAAATCCTCAAAAAATTTGAATTCGAGATTTTGACCAATCTCTACGTTTTAAACCTCCCTGAGTTCGAAATTATTTATGAAAAATTTTCTTTCATGAATGATTTCGTCTTTTTTTTTTCTGTGGCAAATATAACTTAAAAAACTACTTTGAATTAGTTAAACAAAATTTATTTCACAGTCTTTATAACAATTTATAGACTTCTATTATACTTTGAGTATCAAGGTTACAACTTGTGGAAGAGCAAACTTGTGGAAGAGCATTCTCAGATTCTGAAACCCTCTGCGTCTGCTCAAGCGTCAAGGGACATTAAATGTACTCAAAACTTAGATTATTTTAATGCAAATTTTTTTGATTATTTGATTTTATCCATCGAAAAAAGTTAAGTATTAAAAAGCTTAGAAGCGGATTCTTTTATAAAGCTATATATAAACAATGCACTCTCGGAAGGCGGTATAATACTTACATATTATACCGTCTTCGCCAACGATTTAGTGACTTTTTGGCGCCGGATTTAAATTTGGCGATAAATATTAACAGATTACACCATTTCCGGATTGTTATAATTTTTGGTTTAGCTACTCATTGGCGACGACTTCAAATTTGGCGATAAATTTGGACGGTATAATACGTAAGTGCCCCATTCAATGAATGCTGGATATATCCTACCTGATAATCTTATGGGGAAGTCATTTACTCATTAATAAAAATTTTAAAAAACCAATTAATGACTTAAGCGTTTATTTATCTCCTTTCGTGCATTCTTTCAGATCTAATGTAGTCATCCGTTTAGTTAAAGTTTTAAAGAAAACAGATGAACCTGTCGCCAGATCTAACCATTGATTCAATATCGATGTTTTTAGTTTCATTTGGAAGCTCTCGATCTGTAGATATGCAGATAACTTTGCCTGTCACCTTCTTCCATTAAAAAAAAAACAGAACTTGGGGGGAGAGATAATAATAAAATGGTCTAATGCTTTTCTTAAGGATAAACCTTTCGGCAGAGTTCACCAATCGAAGTCATTAACCCAATTTCGATTTTTTTTAAAATCATATCAAAGATTTTAATTCCCTATTTTTTTTTAATGTCAAAATCGGAGCATACCCTTCTAATTTGAAAATTAATTTTCTTGCTATTAAGTGTTGTAGATTTATTTTAGTCTTTGGATAATTTTAATAGTTACGAATATAAAATTGCATTAATCGTTTTGTTTGTTTGTTTAGATTTTGAATTTGCATTATGGAAACCCTATGTTTATTTTGAAGTGTGTCCTGATTTCGAAGACAGATTCAGAGCCATCACATTTTCCACCATCAGTTGGGCTAAGATAAACCTTTCCAATATCTACAGCTCCATGCAGTAACATATGACATATCTTGGATAGAATCTAGCACAGCTTAAATAAAAAAAAAGCTCATTTCTACTGTAAATGTGCACTATACTGTATTATTATTTATTTATTTGCTTTAATATTTATTTGTGATTATTTTAATCGATGCACATTTATTCTTATCTAATAGAAAATTTCACGCTTGTAATTTAACATATTAAACCATATTCCCGATCAACCGATTTAAAGGCGATTATTTGATCAAAAAAAGAAGATATATGTATATGTAAGAGAATTTTATGCACCGAGAAAGTTACAAAGTTAACTTTCGAAACTTCATCTGTAAACTGAAATCAAATGAAATTCAAATACTGGTGACTTAAAAACTGGGACTTTTCTGAGCGAAAAAAAAGGAACATCTTTTATTATATACTGAATGGAGAAGCTGGTGACCGATGAATTTTGTAGTCAAGAATCTGCGCGCCTGCAAAATATGAAGACTCATCTGCTGTTTCATACAAAAGATAAGCCATATACATGTGGTACATGCAGTAAAAGTTTTACTCAACAGTCTAACTTAAACATACATTTACTGATACATGCCAAAGAAAAGCGGCTTGCATGCGACTTCTGCGGTAAATCATTCTATCGGCAGCTTCATTTGACATCGCATTTACGCACGCATACAAAAGAGAAACCATTTGCCTGCGACATTTGTAAAAAAACATTTTCTGAGAAGCAGACTTTAAAAAGACATTTAAAGACGCATACGAACGAGAGGCCATTTGTATGCGACATGTGTAACAGAGCTTTTTCTGAAAAGTGGTGTTTGCGTGACCATTTGCGGACTCATACGAAAGCAAAATCGTTTGCATGTCACATTTGCAATCGGGCATTTTATCATAATCTGATTTTGAAGAAACATTTACGAACTCATACGAAGGAGAAACCTTACGCGTGCGACATTTGTAATAAAACTTTTTCTCAGAAACCAAATTTAAAAACGCATTTATTGACTCATACAAAAGAGAAACCGTTTTCATGTGACATTTGTAATAAAGCATTTTCCCAATTACGAAGTTTAAAAGTGCATTTACTCACTCACACAAAAGAGAAACCATATACATGTGATATATGCAGTAAAGCCTTCACTCAGCATCACTATTTGAAAGTACATTTACGAACGCACGTGGAAGAAAGGCTCTACACATGCAACGTTTGTAATAAAGCATTTTGTACAAAATTTCATTTAAAGAATCATTTAATGACTCATACTGAAGAAAAACAGTTTGTGTGCAACATTTGCAATAAGGCATTTACTGTGCAATATTATTTAAAGGCACATTTACGAACGCATAGCAATGAAAAACCATTTATTTGCAACTTTTGCCAAAACGCTTTTTCCCAGCAACCGCATTTAATGTCACATTTACGGACTCATACAAAAGAAAAACCGTTTGCATGCGACATTTGCTACAAAGCATTTTCTGAGATTCACGGTTTAAAAAAACATTTGCGGGCGCATACAAAGGAGAAACCGTATGCATGTGAAATTTGTAATAAAGCTTTTTCACAGCGATCGAATTTAAACAAACACTTACGAACGCATGTGGAAAATAAACCTTTTGTATGTAATATTTGTAATAAAGCATTTTTTGTGAATGGGAGTTTGAAAACACATTTAATGACCCACACAAAAAAAGAACCTTCCGCTGTCGAAGTTTCAGATAAGATTCAGCAACAAAATCTAGACATTTTTACAGACACTAGCGAAACGAAAATCGTTTGCTCGTGATATGTATTGTAAAGATTTTCTAAAAATTTGTCGTGGCATGTGATTAAAAAGCGACGGGTCTGTGACATTTGCAATGATGAATATATTTTCAAAGAATTCTTTTGAAAATATATTCGCACGGAAGAAAAATTGTTTGCTAACGACTTACAAATAAAAAAATGTTGTCATCGTCATCTGTTACGACGTATGTACTGATGCAGTTAAAAAAGTGAAAAAATCATATACCTGTGACAGTAAATGTTTTGTCAATAAAAATAATTTTTTTACTGATGTACATAATAAGAAAAGATTTAGCATTTCCTTATATATATATATATATATATATATATATATATATATATATATATATATATATAGTATACACACTGAAGTGACAAACGTCATGGGATAGCAATATGCAAATATACTGATGGTAGTAGTATTGCAGCGAAAAAGTATAAATGCGCAGTTCGTTTTCCAGAGCTTTTGTTTGTGTTCAAGTTATTCATGTGAACAGGTTTTTCGTGATTTATGGCGGCACGACGAGAATTAACAGACTTTGAACGTGGAATGTTAATTGGAGCTAGATGCATGGGTCATTCCATTGCGGATATCGTTAGTGAATTCAACATTCCGAGAACCACAGTATCAAGAGTGTGCCGAGAGTATGAAATTTCAGGCATCCCATCCCATCATGGACAGCACAGTGGGCGACCACCTGCACTTAACGACCGAGACCGCCGACGTCTGTGTAGAATGGTCAATGATAATAGACACGCAACACTTCGTCAAATAACTGCAGGAATCAATGTGGGAAAAATGAGGGTGGTGTCCGATAGGACTGTGCGGCGAAATTTGTCTTCCTTGGGCTATGACAGCAGAAGACCGACTCGAGTGCCTTTACTGACAGCACGACATCGCCTGCAGCGACTCTCCTGGGCTCGTGAGCATATCGACTGGTCCCTAGGCCAGTGGAAAACCGTGGCGTGGTCAGATGAGTCACGATTTCAGTTGTTACGAGTTGATGGTAGATTTCGAGTGTGGTGCAGACCCCACGAAGCCATGGACCCAAACTGTCAGCAAGGCACTCTGCAAGCTGGTGGTGGCTGCATAATGGTGTGGGCTGTTTTTACATGGCATGGACTCGGTCCTCTGGTGCAACTAAACCGATCATTGACTGGAAATGGTTATGTTCATCTGCTTGCAGATCACTTGCAGCCATTCATGGACTTCACGTACCCACACAACGATGAGATTTTTATGGATGACAATGCGTCATGTCACCGGGCCAGAACTGTTCGCGATTGGTTTGAAGAACATTCCGGACAATTCCAGCGCATGATCTGGCGACCTAGATCGCCCGATATGAATCCCATCGAGCATTTATGGGACATCATCGAAAGGTCCGTCGTGTCCAAGCTCCTGCACCATCCACACTTTCACAATTATGGACGTCTATACAGACAGCGTGGCTCAATATTCCTGCAGAGGACTTCCAACGATTTGTGGACACGTCGAGTTGTTGCACTTCGCCGGGCAAAAGGAGGACCGACACGATATTAACACTCATCCCATGACTTTTGTCACTTCAGTGTATATATCTTTATGTATAAAATTCTTCTGTATGTATGAACGTGTATGTGACTGAACTCCTCCTAAAAGACTGGTCCGATTTTGATGAAATTTTGTGTGTGCGTTCAAGTGGATTCGAGAATGGTTTAGATTCACAATTCAGTCCACTACAAATTGTAGAATTTTAATTATTAATTAAAAACTAACCTTCCCGCCAAAATAACTTCCTTCCCCCATCGCAAAAAGAGTAAGGTTTTAGTTTTTTTTTTTTTTTCCTAACAGCGATGAGGTTAGGCTTAACATGTTTCCGATCGATTATTTCAAACGATTTTTTTATTTTCATCAAATTTATTGCATTTAAAATTAAGCATCGTTAATTAATCGGCCTTTAAGGTTCATTCTGATGTACTTTTGAATTGAAATAAAACAGAATAAAGGAAATTAAAAAATTTCTAATCTGTCCAACTCATGTAGGAAAAAAAAAAATGCATTTTCTGTTAATGAAGTTTAATGCATGCGCATTTTGTTGAGAACTTTATTTAAACCGAGACAAAAGTATTGGTTTGCTGTTTTGTTTTACTTTGGATAAACGCTGTTAAAAGGTTAGTTATGTTGCTTTTGTAATTAAACAGTATTTCTGTTAGTTATATGTTTTTAAGTACGTCTTTTTTTTAAAAGTTATAAGTCGTAGTAATAAGTAATTGCCAAATAAATAAGGCTTCGAGTTTTTTCCCCATGCTAACAATGTTCGGCTTAACATGTTTTCAAGATTCTGTTTATATTCTTTTAAAATTTTTGCGGCAAATTAAATTTAGAAAAATGTAATTTTCAGCACACGATTCTTTGAAATGAAATAATTAAATATGATATTTTCTAAAAAAGTAAATGCAGAATAAAGTTTTCTATTTCACAGTATCTATATTATTAATTTTATAAATCAACTTCATGAAAGCAAAATTATTTAATTCATGCAGAGTATTCATTCAAATCCGGACCCAACGACCAATTTGTAAATCTTTATTAATCGACACAAATATTGTTTTGAAATGTTCATAATATTTTGCATGCTTGAATTAATTCAAAATGTGATTTTCCCTTTATCGCCGAATTTCTCGCCAATTTGGCGGAGGCCGTATACGGGAGCTGAGCCTCTTCAATAAAAAATATAAATACATAAAGTTTCAGAGTTGTAACTAAAAGTATAATGCATAGAGTATTTGAAATTTTGAAGAGCATCACAAAATTTCATTTTGAGGAAAAGCTAAAAATACATTTAAATGTAAATTTACTGACCAAAAACATAATGGAGTTAAATTAAATTTGTTAAATATTCATATTTATAAAAATATTTGTTTATTTTATGAAATATATACATCTATAAATTTAAAATATTTTGTAAGAGTTCTCAAAGAATATAAAGGAAATACTATTGGTGAAACCAAACAAACTCCTTTTTTTCATCAAAAAAAAAGTTCAAATAAAAATTAGACTTTCTTAATAGCATTTCATTAGCCACAAAGATTAATTTATATTCATATAACATTTCTAAACTATATATGCAGCCATAAACAAGTATAATAAAAAAAATTTGAAGCAAATCAAAATTCACCTGTTTCATAAATTATGAGCTCATGTTTTTCTTCTAATTTGACATGTACGGATTTTTTTGATTTTTTTTCATATTCATTGTTATTTTATGATAACAATATGATACATGCTTATAAGATACAATTTATTTTATATAATGAACTTTTTTTTCTGAGTTATAATAAAGCAGCAATCAAATTTTGATATATTTTCTTCGTGGAGACAAGAAGGCCTCTACAACTTTGTTGTTCACTTCAAAGGGTTTTTTTTAATGTAAGTTCCCTTTCACCAGTAAAAACCGAACGAAATTCTTTACCATATTTAGCACATAATAGACATTTTTGATGAAAAAAAAACTTGCTTGAAGAAATTTTTCCTGGCATTCATGACAAAGAATATTCTTCAAAAAAGAATACTAAAGTGATTGCACAAAACATAACTATTATATACAATTTTAAGATGATGAATTCACTATTTCAAGTTTATTGCAGTTGGTAGAAGCTTCCAAAATATCATTAGAATTGCTTGGTTATGAATCAAAGGATTTCTTTGTCCATCAGATCTTAACATTTTCAGACTTTGTCTGCTTTTATTTAGACGTCCTTTAGGCTTTCGGCAATGAAAACTGATAAAGAAAATGTTTAAAACAAAATTTAGAATGAAAAAAAAAAGGTAATTAAAAGTAATTTTCAATTTTAACACGGAATAGAACGGTTTTTGTATCTAATTTCAAAAGAACTGAAACAAGTCATTCGAATATGAAATGTATGACGAATGAATGAACAAACCAAAACAAACAGCAAAAGAAAGAAAAGGTAGAAGTTTTTAACATCTGCCAAAGCAAAAACAACACCTTAAAATCAGAATTACAAATAATGCTCACTAGCAGTGTTTGGGGGAAAACGAAACTGTTTTTACTGCAGTTGTCCAAATGGAAACAAGTGGGTGTGGCATCCTAATAACAATAAAAAAAATGCTGATATTGAGCAAACGAATTAATATATCATAATAATTTTTCCCAAACGATAGCTTACAGTTTAAATATATATCAAATATCAAAATAAAGATATTGCAAATTTTATCGATTTTTTATACCTGAAAGGATGTTTTAAACAATTATTATTTTTTTTAGTGTTTGATGCATTTAAAACTAAATATTGTCAATTAATCTATTTTTTTTCTGATTCATTTTGAAGTACTTTTGATTTAAAATAAAACAAATAAAGGAATTAAAAATTCATAACCAATTTTTGTTACCCAAACTGGTGTAGAAAATTCACGCATTTGCTTAAAAATTTAAAACAAACTCCCGCTAACTGTCAAATATTTGACATCAATCAAAGTATAAGAAAGGAGTATTAGGATTATCTTTGTCAAAGCCTTCAAGTTGATTCCTTTCGACCCTGCTATTTCATGATAACATGCATTTATGATGAATACATTATTAAATCAATTAATAAGCTTTAAAACAAACATGTTTTAATTTATATCTTTTGAATGCAGAGCTAATTTGTAAAACTTTACCACATAACTTGAGATTGAAGATTGGCTCACCTATCATTTTGCTTCGAAATTTGAATGTACCAAAATTATGTAATGGCACGCGATTAGTCATTAAAAAAATTATGAGAAATATTCTTGAGGCTACTATTTTGAACGGCAAATTTCAAGATGAAGTTGTACTTTTACCACGGATCCCAATAATTCCTTCAGACGCAACGATGACAATTTGTGGCTTAGATTTAGAAAATCCTTGCTTTTCACACGGCCAATTATATGTTGCGTGTTCGA
>JAOUZG010038029.1:4235131-4251311 GCA_026289955.1 Argiope argentata | reverse complement strand
TTGCCTTGAAAAGGTTTTGCTGCAAATTTCACATGCATGCGATTTCTCCTTTCCGTGTGTTCTTAGATGCATCTTTAAAGTATGTTGATGGGTAAAAGCCTTGCTGCATACTCCGCACACATGCGATTTCTCTTTTGAGTGGTTTGATAAATGCATTTGTAAGCTTCTATTCTTAAAAAATGTCTTATCACATATGTGGCATGTAAGCAGTTTCTCTTTTGTAAGCTGCAGGGAAGAATGTCTCCGTAAATGATCCTTCATGTACGATTCAAGCGAAAAACTTTTATTGCAGATGTCGCATGCATACGACTCCCCGGTCGTGTGCGTCTGTAAATGTTTTCTTAAATTCGCCTGGTGAGAAAATGTTTTATTACAAACGTCACAAGCATGAGGTTTCACATCTGTATGAATAGGTGAATTCTCCTTTAAAGTTTGTTGCTGTGGAAATGCTTGGCTACAAATTTTAGGCTCATTCATTACGGAATAATAAATTGCT
Organism: Argiope argentata; assembly: GCA_026289955.1. Classification (NCBI taxonomy): domain Eukaryota; kingdom Metazoa; phylum Arthropoda; class Arachnida; order Araneae; family Araneidae; genus Argiope; species Argiope argentata. The sequence goes on along the minus strand of JAOUZG010038029.1, from coordinate 4,250,815 downwards.
TTCTTAAAACAATTTGCTTTGACAGCCCTCTGGTTTAAGCTCACACAAATGCCAGTTTCAGTTTTCAAATGAAATTTTATAACGAAATAGTAACTAATTTTTCTTCTGTTTTACACATTCGAGGTTTTGCGTTATAAGAATCAAAAGACGGATGCCCACATTTGTTTTCTGGGAATATGGTCTAAAAGGGAATCAAAAGCATCATTTTTTTCTCCTTGAGTCTATAAAGAAAAACATTGACATACATATAAAAAGTAAACAATAAATAAATGAAGTCAAGATAATCTGTGTATACACATCTACAGGTGAAGTTGTTTTTTCTTATTTCTTCCTTTTTTTTTATCTCACGGGCATGGAATATCATTCAAGGTATGTCACAGCCAGGATCTGTAGATGTTGGAACGGTTTCACCTTTTCAAAGGTGTCTTCTTCCATCAGAAAGGCGTCATGGCAGACGTTTACGTCACCATAGAATACTTCAAAATGACGTCATCCATCAAGGGTCTTCACAACGCAGTTTCAAAATCTAAATAACGTTAAATAATTAATGCAATTTTACAACTGGGAAACTAAAATCATTAAATGATTCTAAACAATAAAAGAAACTTATAATGCTTAGTAACAGAGAGAATTATCATCAGTTTGAGGATGATCCTAGAGGACGTTTAATTAAGTTATATTAACGTTCCGTTTTAAAGCAAGCAATTTTGAACCGCAGTCAGAAGACGACGACGACAACTGAGCTGATACCTTCTCTCCAAACTTAAACGGCACACCAGGGGGAAGACATTTGGACGGATTTAGCGTGCACTAAACCCACTTACACAAAAATTATTCGGTGGAATCGGGTCTCGAACCTGAAACCCTATGGATCACGTGACAAGACCTTACCGCCAGGACACTGTGTCCCTATGACCAATGTACAGCAACCTAATTTTGAAAACATATACCTCTTCACCAAAACAACTTGCAGCCACTTACTACATTATATTAAAGGGGAGGTTCTATTATTTTCGTTCATTTACGAGATGAACGACATTAACATTCTTCATCGTAACATTCTTCATCGCAACAGCTTAAAAAAAGAAATTATGTCTACGATTGCAAATTTCATGATATCATTATTATTTTTAAGTCGTCATTATGTCTTAATTAATTCAAGTCATTAACTAATCGAAACCGGTGTGAAACAATCACGTGACTTCTCTGTCTCTATCCCTCCCTCCCTCCCCCCTCTCTCTATATATAATGATATTTTTTTTTTAAAAAAAAACTTACATTTTTAATTTTTCAGCTATTACACTAAATATTGGAGCCCTATCAATTTTGAGACGAAATAAGAGCAATGGTGTCACAGTTTTACGTCAACTTTTTAAAAACGCATCTACTGACAAAGAAACATACGTAATAAAGGAGCAATACTGGTGAAAGCGGATTAACCTTTAAAAAAGGCATTCGCTTTCAAAGCATACATAATAATAATGCAATGCTGGTAAAAGCAGGTAAAAAATATATGCGACTAAAAGATGTGTATGGATATTGCCACTTATGCTTTATTCATTGCCTACGCGATTTCAAGCTTCAACTATTCGTTGCCTTCAATTATTCAATACCTCCTGACGAAAACAATAGTATGTCCTTACTTATGTTCTCCACTTATTTCCAGAACAACAGCAAAGTAAAAATAAATGCTTAGTATTTGGAGAGTGGAAAAAATAATGAAATGTTTTTAAAATCAATAATTAGCCAACGAGATCGGATTATGCATAATAACAAATAAATCTACGAAGCTAGAAAGTGGTAATGATGAAACAATGTCAAAGAATTCGATCGAATAACAACGGGAAAAGGATCTATTAAGGCTGCATATACATTCCAAACATTAAGATTTCAAGCAACACCACAATTAGATCCAGGAATGGAGCAATACAGTAACTACAATCAGTAACACTATGCAACACTTTTTTTAACAGATAAGTCACCATGTAGCATTTTTCCATGTGAATGTCGTTAGAATGCATCAGTTCACTTTCCATGCTTGTCACGATCAAAAGAATTCTATTTAATTACTGGTATTTTTAACTCTTTACTGGGGATCACCCCTATTCTATTTTTAGCATAATCGAACGGATTACCCTAAAGCTTCTTGCTTCGTGACCTTTGCTACACGCGCACTTTTTCAACCAGTTTCAGTAGATATTTTAAAAAAATATTTCAATTATTGCTTTGCGCAACATCTGGGAGACCCCCCCCCCTTTAAGTGTCCCAATATTATACAAGGCTCAGCAGGTGGCTCTAAAACTTGATTCTCAGAGCCTCCTGATCACCCAACCTACTGATTCCCTTATGAAGCGGAGCTCCAGTATCTTTTAAATGAAGCAGAAAGAGATTTCCGCGATGAAAATTGTACAGAAGATTTTTGTCGATGAAAGTTCGCATTCGACTGATTCTAATATGAATATTAAATGCAATTAGATTTTTAATTGATAATGTATTTTTAAAAACTGCTGCAGAGTTTATACGCTGATTTTTATACTAATATTAAACCGGCATGTTTAAAATGCATTCGAAAAAAGTGCTACGATTGCGTAGAAATGATAAAGATAAAAATTAAAGCGCGGGGGGGGATCGATTTTACCCATCATTTTTTTTATCATTTATCATTTTCCCCCATATAATTGTTGAATTTCCAATTATATTCTTTTCTAAATACCTTTGTATACCGGAAAAATAAATATGGTTTAAAAAGTATGTTCATACGAAATTAATTTTTTTAACGTCAATATATTTTGAAATTTTTTTACACCTACTTATATATCAAGAAAAATATATGTGGAATACATTAATTGATTCTATACTAATACTTTCATCAGAAAATTTAATTTGGATGTAAAAAGAATTCGAACTCACAGGCAGAGGCCCGGGGCAGTTGCCCGGGCCCCCAAATAGGACAGAAAACTTATTTCACGCTTCCTTCTTTAATGAATTAAAATAGTAAAGCAGAGAGGGGCCATCAAACAAATTCTTGCACCGGGCCCCTATAAAGCTAAGTCGGGCCCTGCTCCAATTAAGGTTTAATCTTAGAGTAGAACTACTATAATAGCAACGCTCGGTTCAGTAGCCTTTCAAATTACATGATGGTTACAGTTCGCAAAGATTCATACGAATACGATTCTTGGACAATCCAATTCCATAGCAATACTTGCCAAAAATTATGGTTCATCACTCCTATCATATGACGTCATGATTTATATATTACGCTTTAATTGGTCATTCATGAGACATTTGTCTAAATGTACACTGTCCTCATGTGGTTAGTTGCTATTTAAGCTTTGTTCATTTATTCTTTAGTTGGCTTACTCATGTTTTTAACTCAAACCGAGGTAATGGCTCGTAAATATTTTTAGTTAATATAAACAAAGAACATTTTTTAAATTATTTGAATTCATTTTCTGAACTCCAAACCCATAGAACTGTACTCAATTTTCTTATTTAAATCCTACCCAAGAGTCTGGAATTCCATACGACACAACACACACAATAATGAGAGCAAGCAATATATATAAAAAATTGTCAATTCCTATTTAGGTTAATATATTTTTTTTAAATTTTAGTTAATTTTTTATAAAATAATGACAATTAATATAAATAATTTATTAAAAAAGGGTTGATCTTCGCAAGAATTGTACTCGCGGTCATTATTTGCAAGCAAAGAGTTCTGAAATCCCCGTATTTTATCGAGTTAGCTACTGCCTATCAATTTCAATTTTCATTACAAACTGCTAAAACTATCTAAAGTATTACAAATTAATTAAATTTAATGAACGAATTAATATTTGAAAAAACTTTATTAACATCGGGCATCATCCACTACAAGTTTAAAAAATGCAATTTGAACACGAGTGGAGCAATAAAACATATTTTATGAACGATTGAATAAGGAGAGTGTGAGCTAATAGTAGGAATGGAGGAAAAGAAAAGAAAAGAAAAGAAAGAAAAAAAAAACTCGAAGAAGAAACATATATCGTTTTAAAGAAATGAAATGTGGCGACAATACGCTGCTAATGTTTTTGATAGACTATCTATACATAGTACAAAATAAAGGCTCCTGAAAGCGTCCGTATGCTTGAACTACAAAAACTCGAGAAATAATTCACAGATATTAGGTATATTTAAAGCGTTTTGAAGAGCATTTATTATGACAGGTTTTAGTACATTAAAGTTATATCAAAATAAAAAAAAAGTTTAATAATTTCAATTTTAGCTTTGCATTTATCCGAGCATACGCAAAAACTTTAAACTGCGCATGTGCAAATAGCAAGAGATGTGGTATGCATATGCGACACATTTCTTTGTTTACGTCTAATTTTAAACAGTTATTCAAAATCCACTATGCCCTCCCCCCCCCAAAAAAAAAGAGGAAATTCCACTTTTGCCGGAAGTGGAAAGAAATGTCCGATTAGCGAATATCAGAGAAATAATGTCCACACTCAGGGAAGGAGAGTCTTTTGATGGGCGAAATAACCGCCTTTCTCTAAAATTCACTGCAACTGAATTGAGGAGACAGAATGAATATCCTGAAGAGCGAAATGATCGCCTGTGTTTCGTCTACAGACAGATTATATTTTTACCCTTTTAACAGTCTAAATATTTCTGAATGAGTGCTATAAAAAAATTGTTTTCAAGCGATTTTTGATATCATCTATATATTTTTGTTTGTTTGTTGTTGCATAACATAACAATGATATATCGGGTAGGAGGCTACTGTTCTACCGTCAGGAGAAAAACCCTGATAACCCTAAACGTAAGAATCCGTCGCCTTGGAAACGAGATATTCTATTACATTTTGGGAGGTGAAGGGAAGGGTATTTCATTTGGCGCCAAAAAAACCGGTTTAAAGAACCATTATCGTTAGAAAATTCGCCGGTTAGAAGCCTAATTTTCTCTCTACTTCGGTCCATGCCTGACGCTCATATTTTGTGATTTTTCTCATCAGTTCTATTTCCGTCAATCTTTGAACTCATCTATGAAGGAGAACCTGCCTCTATGTTTTAATTACATCGTAGATTTGCTTTATACAATGACTACATTTAAAAGTGATAAAAAGCAAAATGAATTTTTTGCCGGATGAAGCGCGCTTAGTCAGCCAAATGCTGTGCCCTATCTTAATGGCTATTTCCCTCCTTACTTAAGACTCGTCTACTTACGGCAACCATGTTCAGGGTTTTTCTCCTGATGGTAGGTCAGTAGATTTAAGTTTAAAGCTAATTTTTCTTCATTAATGTAATGCCACGGGCAACGCCTTTCGGGTACTACTAGTTTTCAGAGAAAGAATCATTGAAGACATTAATCAGATATACACTGATATACTGTATTTCTATACAGTTCAACTTTTTTTAAGCATGTCAGAACATGACGTTGTTTTTGGGAGGAGATTTTTGGATTCAACAAAATTCGTAAGCAAAAAATAAAAATTTCATCCGTAGACGAAAATTAAAAATTTTATTATCTGCACAAGCATCTCAAAAAATCAGCTTTTAATAACGGGATGTCATCCTATTAACAAAAGCTCTAATTTTTTTTAAAAAAATTATTATTGACTACAGCAAATAAAAACTAGAAAAATATCATTTTGAGCACACGATTATATGAAAGGAAATCAATAGGAAATGTGATATTTTTCCAAGTAATCAATGCGAGACAAAGATTTTGGATCATTTGTAATATTAAAATGACTTATCCAATGAAACAATTAAAATGAATAAAAAATATAATTTAACTTGCACGAGCACGTGGTGCTTGGCCGTTCAAGAAATGATGTTCTGACATAATACATTGAAATATGCATAGCAGATTTCATTTTAATCTTTATTTATTTTTCTCATCAATTTGTAAACAACGAATATTAAGCTTCTATCGGCGATCACTTGCAAAGTTTTCAAACAATGTTTTTAAAACTTTCATAAAAACTTTTCAAGCATTCAGTTCATACATTATGCACATTATATTTTGATTGCATTCAGGCATGAGAAGTAAAACATTATTTATTAAATTGCTCGCTTTTCAATAAATATTTAGTTTTTTTTTTTAATTCTGTTTACAGGTTACTGTGTACGATATCTTTTGTCGTAGTTTCTGAAAATAACATTTTTTTTTACATTAATAACTTTGCAAATTATATATATTTGCAATTATAGATTTTTATATAAATTACATATTTGCAATTATAGATTTTTACATAAATTACATATTTGCAATTGGGTTTGCTTTTATGAAAATTTAAATTTCTCCATGAATAAAAGTGCTTTCCTCATAAAAATGAAGACAGTCTATCACAAAAGACCTCTCCGTCATGTGTAAAAGTTTGGAAGCTTTCGTCTCATTAGCTTTTGCATAATTATCCAAAGCATATTTACTTTTCTTTAATATAATGGCAATCTCCTAGGTCGTTTCTGAAAAAAATTTCCACAGAAATATGACTCGTATGTTGTTCACACCCATGAAGTTGCGTAATAATTCTAATTGCGCTCCCCCCCCAAAAAAAATATTTAACAAAACGTTAGAGCAACAAGTAAGCGGTAATTATTACCCACATAGTCTGTAAATGCGTTTATTCAAAAATTTGATAACTAAAATGTAAGAAAATTTTTCTGATTTTAAGACCACAATTGTTGTTATATGCTAAACTTTTATTTGAAACGGGAAAAAAACCGTCTAAAACATAACATTCGATTCCCAGATGCTATTAACCCTACCCTAGGAATCAATTAGCACAAAAATTCACCAAGGATCAAAAGAGAAATTCAGCTAGAATCAAAATTCGCACAATTTTAAGCGAAGGGGGGGGGGTACACCTTTTTTAGATAAGAAGACGAGAAAGTTTTGGAAACGCTACTTTAACTATTTATTAATGTTATTATTAATAATACACGATTTCATGAACCAAATTTTCAGAATGGTGACCTACACCTAAGCATTTTGCAATTTCAGTATGTCAACATTTCTGCATTCAACTACTGGTGCCAAGGCTAAATAAAAATCAATAAAAAAGATTAGATATTGAAAGTTTGGTCCACGAATTTTGCACTGTCTAAGGTCCCAAAAAAGTATAATTTGGCCTTGCAATCAGTACATGTTACCTTTCTATTAATACATCTTAGACTGAAGAATTATTTTTACACATATGTAATAGAATCCATTTTTAATTCAAATTACCATCGAGGCTCTTCAAATGTCCAGAGCACAAAGATAGTAAATTAAATATCATAGATAATATAAGGAAAAAAATCCACATAGGAAATCTCTCACAATATATATATATATTTTTCATTATTTCCCATTTATTTTCGACATAGAATGATTTTATTTATTTTTTCCCCAATTAACTACACTAAATAAAAACTAATATATACCTGCTCAAAACTATTTAGTCTCCCGATTTGTCTATAAATCCTAATTTTTGAGACCTTTCAAAAGCAAGTAACATTAAATGTTATGCAATATAAACTTGTATAATTTTACAAAAAATTACTAAAATTTTTTTAAAATTCCAGTAAATTGGAATAGAAAATATCTCTAAACTGTTCCAAATGGATGAACTTTCTTATGAAGTACCACTTTCCAATGTATAATATTTTTCTAAAACAATGAGTATTTGTCAAGTTACTATATTGAGAGAGAGATATTGTGCAAGTTTCATTTGCAATATTGAAAACTGTCACATAAGATTTTGAATAGTTCGTATTTCAGAGGAAAATCATATCATCATGCATTTCAATAATGTATGATAATTTTCTCGATAATTATATGCAATTGCAATGATTTCTGATGAATCACATGCAAATCAATTTAATAAAAACCACAGTTTGATAACTTCTTAAAACATAACTATTCTGTTATCTTGTTATATAAACCAAAGCATATATTTTACTTTTAAACCTGCTTGAGAACAAGCATAGTAATTGAACGTGGACTAATGGATTGTTTCAAATAATTAGATTAGAAATTTACTTCACAACTAAATAATTTTTGTTGAGATTAACTACCATGTTCAAGTAAATATTTCAGTAAATTTTAATGCATTGTAGTATTTATTTATTAATATTATTTATTATATAAATTCCATTTGTATCTGTCCAAATTTTTGCTTTTTTTTTTTAAATTTCTTGATGATATTTGTGAAATGTATTTCATTTGTATAGGAATTGTCCCAAGCTTTTAAAATTCAGATAAAATTAATATTACACAATTAAAATTTTTATATTTATTAAATTATTACCTTTATGGGTTTCATTGGGACATGAGAAGCTGCAGTTAGTATTATAATAGAACAATTTTTCATTATAATTATACAATAAAGTGTCAATAGAGTCAACTCACACCTTAAAAGTGTGTAAGGTCATTTAACATCTAAATGGGACATAACTTGCCCTGAATTGTTAAATCATACTGTTTATCTTACTGCAAAATGAACAATGGATTCCATAATTTTACTGACAATTTACATTCGAAATAAATTATTATGAATACAAATAATAAATTTTTATATAATGAAATACAAATAATAAATTATTATATAATAAAATACAAATAATAAATTATTATATAATAAAATACAAATAATAAATTATTATATAATAAAATACAAATAATAAATTATTTTGAATACAAATAATGTGCACTAATGAATAATAATAAATGTAGCTTTTCTTACTGTTAATATTCAGCTAAATTTAACTATTAATATTCAAAAAAAATATTTTTCAGCATTTTTTTACATATAATAATAAATATTAGTAATCTATATATTATAATAGATTACATCAGTTACTTCAAAAATTGATAAGCATATGACATTACTATCTTAAGCTTTAAATTATTTACCTTCAACTTAAAATAAATTAATAATTTATGAGCAGAAAATGGAAGTCAAGAATTTTGTTTTTATAAAGTTTTGCAAGTACTAATGCTAATCTTTATTAAATGGTTGGAATTTTTGTATCACTACCTAAAAAAAAAAATTGATAATTACTTTAATTAAACTAAACTACACATTTTAAAATAGATTAATGTTTGACATGATTTCTAAATTCAGAAATAAAAAAAAGTAGCTCTAATTAGAAGAGGTACGATAGCTTATCAACAGCATTTCAATATGGATTAATTTGGTCACCACAATGTTTCTCAAGACATAAAATTGGTTAGATATATGAAATAATCTGCACAAAACATAAGTGCAATAGTTCTTTTCATTATAAATTCTATTAACAAAAATTAATATACTTGCTAACATCTACATATTCATAAATGGTAAGAAATACTTGTGAATTCTATGTATTGTAGTAATATATGAATGTCACAAGTTTTTAGTAAATATATGAAGTTATACATTTCAAAGTAAAGAAAATTTGTTGTATAGATGCAAAAAAAAAAATAAAAAAAATGAAATAATAAATTATTTTATTTTATAAATTTGTTACTAAAGAAATATAAAGATGTGATAATGTGAAGAATAAGACTGATTTCATCTGAATACATACACATTATATTAAAATAAATTGTAGTATTAAAATTTAATAATAGAACTAATTCATTTTAGAAGATCATTAAGCCATTAAATTAATGACATAATTTCATTCAAGAGGAATTTCAACTAATTGTAATTTTTTTCTAAATAAGTAATAAAAGCTCAGCTTTTGTTTAGCATATATTTTTAAAGTAATGAAAAATTATAAGAAGATTTTAATTCAATGACAAATTCATATTTTTTACATAAAAATGTTCTAATCGAAACATTTAAGCAACATTAATTTGCCAGCCATAAAAAAAAAAGAAAGATCACAAATTTTAAAGTTACAAAAAAATGGCCTTGAGGGATAATATATTTAAATCATATAAAACAAATGCTACTTATTATTTTTTTAAAAAAAATTGAAATAAACATAATTTTAAAAAAACCTGATTAATAAGTGTTCTATACAAAAACCAGAAAAAGATTTAATTCTTTTTGAAGACTACAGTCCTGTTTTATGTTTTTATATACATTCATGCAAAGTTTTATAAAAATATATCAAACACATTTTCATATCGGCCACATTTATCAACATAAATTACACCATTACCTTATTAATATCAGTCCCTAAAATATAAGAAACTTGTGAAATCTGAGTTTCTAAATTTTAAATGTGATATTCTAAAATTGATTAATCATTTTGAATTTAGCAGAATATTAAAGGCAAGGTAAGAAACATTTGACATGTTGATACTTTTTCGTTAGCCAGGAGGAAGTGCAAAATCGCAAAAGAAATTTGGCGGAATCCTAAATTATTAGGTGTTTAAAATCACTGTAAGAAATTAGGCAGAATTCAACATTATGTGGCGATTTTTCAGTGCCATCAGGCTAATAGAAAAGTACCAAACATACTTATATTATACATGTAAATAGCATTTAAAAATTTATGCAATAGAAAATGAATAAAGTATAAATTTTTAATAAATAGAGCATTAATAAATTTAAGGATATCTAAAGCTTTCTTCTAAAAAACAAATATATTTTAGTTTTTGAGTACTTTAAAATAAATTGTAGTATTAAAATTTAATATTAGTAATAATTCCCTTAATAGGATTATTAATCCATTAAATTAATGGTATACTTAATCCGACAGGAATTTTAATTAATTGATAATTTTTTTAAATACATAATAAAAGCTCAAGCTTTGATTAGTAAATATTTTAGGATTAACAAAAAATTGTAAGTTGTTTTTCATTCAATGAAAAATTTACATTATTTTACATACAATTGTTTTTAATCAAAAAATTTAAGCAACTTTAATTTGTCAGCAATGAAAAAAATTAATCTAACATTTTGAAGTAAAAAAATGGCTGTGAGTGATATTATAATTCAATAATATGAAACAAATGCTCATAATTTAAAAAAATGTCCAAATAAACACAATTATAAATAAAGACTAATTAATTGGTATTCAATACAAAAGATTTTAGAAAGGCATTGATTTAATTATTTGTGAAAACTACTGTCTAGTTTTGTTTATACATATTCTTACAAAGTTTCATAAAAGCATACAAAAAATTTCATGTCAACTATATTTATCAACATAAATTACACAAATTAATTATTAATATCTGTCCTTAAAATACATGAAATATGTGAAAACTGACTTTTTAAATTTTAAATATGATACTCTATACCTGTGAATAATTTTGGATTTAGCAGAATAATAAAAGCAAAGTAAGAAAAAACATTTGTCATCTCACAATATATTGTTATAGTATGTAATTTAGTATGTGGAAAACCGAAACTTTAAAAATACTAACCGAAACTTTACCGAACTATACCGAAACTTTAAAAAATATAATGAAATACCATTTCAAAAAAAGTTGTAGATAATAAGAAATATAAATAAAGCATAAGTTAATAATAAATGCAGAATAAATAGATTTAAAAATATATAAAGCTTGTTAATTTTTCCAGAAAATATATATGTTAAATTTTTAGAGTACATTTCTTTTTTAAAAAAGACTGTTTTGCATTTAATCTAAAATGAGATTTCTTAACTGATATCTAAGAAATTTCGTTAATACAAAAATATCATTGTATCTACATATTTTAAAGATATCAAGCAACTAATCATTCAATGCCAATCATTCACTATATTTTTAAATAAATGATAAAAAAAATTGCAAATTCTAAAAAAATAGGTGAAATAGTATTACATCATTCAACACTTGTACTATATAGATGTGGGGAGAAAACTGAGTATAAACATTTATTTAACCGGATCATATAATCTTAAATAATTTGTAAATAGTTCAAATGAAAACTGTAAAAAAAATAGTAATAATTCACCTATTTAATTAGCAAGCATATAACTCATCATCGTTAAATATTTCCATACTTGAAAAAAATAAAGAAGTTTCAAATAATAAATACACTAATCTTGAATCTTGAATGTAAATATTATGGGATATGGAGCGACAAAGGCTATAATCCCCAAATACACTAATTTTTTATATTTCCAAATAACCAAAACACTAGACCTTAGTCCGCGCCCGTAACAATTTGCCAAAGGCAAAATTGCGCATGCTCTAAAAGTTAGCGCAGCCTTCTTGAGTAGCAAACGCGCCAATTTATTTTTTTGTATTTTCTCGAGCAGCGACCGCGCCAATTTTCTTTTTTGTTACGTTATTTTTTAATGTTGGAAGTGGAAGTCGTTGCATTTGGGAAAGCAGCCTTTCTCGCTATATCCCTTGTGGTGATTGCAATATACCACGCCCTCAATGTTTATTCAAGTTCGAGTCGTTGCTTTTAACCCTCTCAATTCCAGCCGGGTGATTTGGGAGGGATTCACAAATGTTTGCACATATGTTGTGTTTTAAAGGATTTTAAGTTTCTATAACCACATGTTGTTATCTCAAAATGGAAACGATTTTATTGCTATTTGTAAAAAAGTTTTCCACGGAAGTTCTCTGTTAACGATGAATGATATGCAAGGATTTCGACACGTAATTTTATTTTCGGATAAACATTAGAAGCTCGTTTTAAATATTGACACGACGGTAAAGATATAAAGACAAACTATTTCATTTACTTTGTGGTCTTTTTACATAGTAATCTTCTCACAAAACGGGTAGCGACTCTTGTTATTGTGGAGGTAATCGTTTTATATTTCTATCTTCTTAATCTATCATCAAAAGACCGTCGGAAGTTTAGATGTTTTTTTTTTTTTTAAATAGTGTTAAAAGATTCCCCCCAATATTGGGAGTTTACGTTTCCGCTCCTTTTTTGAGATAAGTTAAATGATGACTTCTTTGCAGTGATAAATTTTGTACTTCTTTTCTGGCAGTAAAATAACTAGTATTACTAAAATAATTGTGAAAAGATTATGTTAAAAGTGCTTTTTTATGCTAAATAAAAACTTCCTGTGGATTAAAATCTCAAAAAAATAATTTAAAAATTACTTTTTGTCAGGTTTCTAAAGCAGGGAACCTATAGTAATACAAGCTTAAATTATATAATAATGAAGAGAACTAAGCAAACCAAATATTACTATAAATTGCAGTTTATAAATTCATAACGTAATTTTTTAGGATTACAGCAAGGAATTATTATTAAGAGAGTCATAACTCTATTTCTCAATTCTATAATTGAATATACTTTAAAAATCTAAACTAATTCTTAATCATTCAGGGCAATTATGCAAAACAGTGTTTTTACAAAAGATATTTATTTTAAAAAATGACTGAATTTTACTTAATTTACTACCAGAAGTTTGATTATCTCACTAAACTTGATACTATTTAAAAGTTTGACATTTTTTCAATATCTTATATATATGTGTGATAATAAAATAAAATGCAAAATATTGAACCATTGGAAAATTATTGATTTAAGAAGGGGAAAAATCTAGAATATAATTAATGCAGTACAATAATAAAAAAATCTAAACCCATTCAATATACACACTTAAGAAGAAAGAAAAACAGAAATATTTGTCATTGCTCTTTTCATCCAGATTCCCTACTAAGGATACTTAATTGACTTTTTTACAATTTCATTGAATGAGAGAAGTTGGTATTTGAAATAAATCAATCAAATACAAAAAATATGCGAGTCAAATTTTAACAGTGGAACATCTCATTATATGTGCACACAAATAAATTTTCATTATATGATATGATAGAAATCTATTAATAATCATTAAATATTTATAATAATGAAATAAGATTTATGTTTAAAAATTGTCATATATAGTGAAATATGCATAATATTTTATAATATAAATATTTTTTTTCTGGATGTTTAAAAATGTTTGCAGGGCTTATGTCTTCAGCATATTATGAAATAATAATTATTACAGAAAAAAAATACATAATTTTAAACATGCATTACCATTTACTAAAAAAGATTTTTTAAATAAACAATTTACTCTCAAATAAAAAAAAAGCATGTTCTTAAAAGATTTTGCAAGGGAAAAATTCTATAATAAAATATCATTGTATTAGACTTCAACAAGAACAAAAACCTTTAAATAACTTCCATAATAATATTCTATAACAAAAAAGTTTTAAAATCCTAAAATTCAAAACCAAGATTTTTACTCGCTGAATGCAAGACATTCATTCAGTTCCAAGTTTGATGTGGAATTTATTTAGATAACTGAGGATAATCTTTTGTCTTTTATATCAATAATTAATTAAATGTTTTTTTAATTACAGAAATTCTTGTGTATTAAATTTACTATCAACATATGTAAAGTTCCTAAAAATATATGGGGAAATATTTCAGGTACATAAAATAGGAACTTTCCTCATATAACTTATATGCTTAATGATCTGGGGAAAAAATGATATGAAAAATTTCATAAGAAGTTATTTTATTAATACAGATAAATATTATCTAGAAGTAACATTTAATCCAGCTTAAATGGCATGGACAGTTTCACAAGCAGAAATATAAGATTAGTCGTACAAGATTCAAACTATTTGAATCGTGTACAACTTGCAATTCTTGCATCCATATTAAACATTCACAAAATAACTATATTTGTAACTGATTAAAAGATAATATTTTTTCAACTTCCTATTATTTATAAACTGTATTTATAAAATAACTGAATCGAATAAAGAACTAATGATCGACAATAACAAATGCTACCAGATCTTTTTTTGATTTTTAATTAATTATTTACTTTCGTATTTCCGTCATGCTTATAAATAATCGATACTACATTCAAAATATTTCCATAACAATCATATTTCAAATTAATCGAAAAATATATCTTTTAGCTGTCAAAAAAGAACTGAACCAACTATTTCCCAACTAAGATACGTGTAGTAACATACTATTCTGAAGATTCTCCCCTAGATGCAGAATTTTTGGAGCAACCCCTTAAAGCTTCTACATTTGGCTCGATAGCGCCTTATCTTGTATGCCAAAAACAACATGGCACACTGGAAAAGCTTGAGCATGCGCAGTTTTGTCTTTGGCAAATTGTTACGGGCGCGGACGCGAGTTCGCAAACTGTACAGACTAACTCTATGGTAAAGGATACCGACGTACTCTGATTGGTCGATTTCTTTCGCACAGACTTACTCTAAGCTTTAGCTGCTGCAACCCTAAGTGTTGTTGTTTAGTTTCTTCATGCTTTTTGTCTGCTCTTGAAGAAAATGGAGAAATTAAATCTTCCATAGAAATACAAGCATAAAGTGATTGAGATTAATGAGAATAAAGCAATTTTTCGTACTTCAGATCTAATAAATTAAGATTTAGCACTAGTAGCAATTTTTCTGTGAAGTAGTATTAAAAAAAGACTTGAAAATCAAGCTTTTATTTTATGGAAAATGTTATACCAATTTTTTAAAATTCAATTTCTATGTTAAAACTGTTACCATAAAATATCTATATGCAAATATACTATATTTATTTAGATATTTAGATGACATTAAACGATATAAATGTCACTATAATTCTTATTGAATATGCAAAATATAAACACAAGAAGATATTTATTTATTAAATTTCATATTAAAATTACTAACAATAAGATGTCTATCAGCAAATGTATATTATTGTTACAAACGGGCGAGCGGCACGAAAACTCGCCAAAGTTGGCCACGTTTGGCGAGGAGCCTCGCGCCAGCTTGATTGGTTTGGCGAAAGGAATA
>JAOUZG010038029.1:4188028-4227948 GCA_026289955.1 Argiope argentata | reverse complement strand
AAAAAAAAAAAAAAACGCTACAAGATTTGAGCCAAATAAGCGATAACTACACTATTACGAGTGCAAAACATTGTCAAAAAAGATGCCAAGACTTGGACCAATCAGAGCACGTCGGTATCTTTGGCATAGAGTTAGTCTGTACAGTTTGCGAACTCGCGGCGCGGACTAAGGTCTAGTAACCAAAACTAAATTGTTTGCGTTTATTCAGTTCAGCTCAGTTCGATTATTTTTTTCTGAAATTTATACTTACCAATCGGTCGCTTTATATCCAATTTTCTTGAATTATCATGAAAACCCTAGCTTTTCAAAGATTGCCTTAATAAAGTCGGAAGATGAAGCTGGTGACTATTTTTCAATAAAACAAAAGAAAAGAAAAGGCTTGATTCATTCAAAGTTTGATGAAACAGATGAAGTAGAGCAAAAACTTGTTCGAAGAAATGTAACGGATCAAAAATCGCTTTCGTATGTTCTGAAATTGTTTTTGATAACAGGGCGAAATTTCCAACTTTTCGGGCATCTTAACGATCGTGGGTTTTTACAGTTACTACTTCATAAGGACCATAGAATTTGGCTATACACTATATAGAGAAGCAGTTCCATACTGTGTCTTTTGTTCTGAATTGTCACCAGGTCACCTGTCTTGCAAGTATGAGTTTTCTTTTCTTCTTTTTCTATTACACACCCTTTTGTTCTCTTCTTCTTGTTGTCCTTCGCCTCATCTCGAAGCATTTCAAGACAGTTCATGAAGTTGTTATTGCATTCCTCTTTCAGAATTTCGAGGATTCGTTGCTCATCCTTGGACTTCATTTCCACACTAGTCAGCAGCTTCAGCAAAGAAAATTTTGTGCTTCTTTTCTTTTGCAAAACACCTATCAATTTAAACAATTCGGTTGAATCTTCGACTGATAATTTGGGGAGAATAAGAATCAAAATTTTATGCATCTTTCTATTTGTCAATGTCCTCTGGATATACCCGTTGTAATGCTGAAATGTTCGATTTTCTCATTTTTACAATATTCTTCTAATTCATTAGACGCAAATGCCGAAACATTATCTTTAATGGTCCAAGGCGGATTTCCAAAAAAAGTCTGCTGTTGATTTAATTTTTGTATTGCTTCTATGAGTGATGTAGACTAAATCGGGTAAAATCACAGGCATTTAGTAATGTTTTAACTACATTGAAAATATCCTTGTAATTCTCATTAGTAGAGGGTAATAATCCGATAAAATCTATATTATATGTTGCAAACAGAAGATCCTCTTTAGAAATGAGTTTTAAAAACCCATCTTTTTCCACCTTTTTTCTGTTTATTAAAATACATTTAACACAATTAGACTCTACTTAGATGCATTTTCTAATTTTAGGGAAGAAGTAAATTTCTTTTACTAAATTTTCTGATTTTTCCATGTTTTAATTCGTTACATTGTTTGACGATTTCTACCTGCATATCTCTAGGAACTGCCAATTTTTCTCTTACATTTTCGATTTTATTACATTATTTTTAAGTGAGTAATTTTCAGTTTTACCAGAATCAAGGAAATCCCTAATAGTTTTGATATATTCATCTTTTAATTGAGCAGCCCCAATTTTTGGGATTAATTCATAGCAGTCGAGTATGGTTACTACATAATTACTTAATGCATCGGCATGATACATTTGAGTTCCTGAACGATGAAGGATTTCATTATCGAATTCCTCTAGTGCCCATCTAGCAACTTTGAAAGATTTCTTTTTTTATCCATGGTTTTTTGGTCTGTGCCAATTTTGCTGCCAGGTCTAGGAGGCCACTTGGCTCTGACTCGAACATTCCTTTATCTGTGTTAGCATTTCGAGCGTTTTGAAGTTCCAATTATTCTTGAATTTTATTGAGTTTAATTTTATCTAACTAAATCAAATTAATTTCTCTTCGTCTTTATCCGCCAATTTTCTGTTTTCTCACCTCTACTACAGTATTTTGTAAATATTTCACGTACTCCGAATCTGTTTTATAAATATTACAATTTTCTTTTATCTAGGATCTGAATACAATTATATATGGTTTACAGCCATTCAACTCGAACAGTCCAATAACCCTTTCTAGTCTCATTTCATATTCACTAGCGTTAAATGTTGACATAATGATAGATTCCGGAACCTCAACGTTTAATTCCTGGTCCAAACTAAAAATATCTTCTTTCTTTGCTTTGTTTAAACCATCCATGCTTAGAAATGGAAAAGTCCTACCTTTGTATTATCCGCTTGACCTAGCTTATATTCGTATTTACCGCGTTTGGAGACCATTTGGTTCCCCAAGAATTTTAGTTTTGTTTACTTACAGATAAATCTCTTATGCAAACTAAATATATAAAGTATTTGCCAGAATGTACAGTACTGAAATGAAAAGATGTACAAAATTACATTATTGCCATCTACGAGTTTATATTTAATCAAAAGAAAGTGACCTACATACATACACACTATTAGCGTGTTGAGTTACCACGGAAGGCTTAATGTAAGTCCTCAAAGAGTGAACCACCTCGCTGTTGAGAGTGTTCATATAATTTACGCAGATTCTCAAACATATCTTGAAACGAAGATTGGTGCAGACTCTTGTAAAAGAGATGATTTTCTCACGCAATGCAAACACAGGTTCTTGGCGAATCTTCTCTTTTAACATTCCCCCAAAATACGCATCTCCTTCCGTTGACACAATGCACTACCAGAAAGATAAATTTTATAATAATAGGCAGCATAATTGAGTTACTTCGTGCTGTTTATTAAACTTCTCTTAAAGTTGTTCTGCCACCTTTTTCAAACTCGGTTCACTTTTATGACCGCTTCCGAATGAGCGGAAACAATGCTAAACTTTAAATACCTTTTCCGCCGTCGAGAAACTCACTTCCAACAACTGGATACCAAATTATTTTCGCTATTGTTAACACTGAAGCTATACCTCGTCGACAAATGCAGACCACGTATTCGGGATGCGTGAGTTTCAGTACTGTATATTTTGGTGTATTCTGTAAGTCATCCCTCAAGAAAATATTCTTGCATTAAATTTAATAGAATATGTCAAACCTGAGTTAATTTAATATACTAACCATTGTTCTTTTTACTGTGCGCATGAACTTCCCAGTAGAGTGAAGTTCCCTGACATCAACGTGCATTAAAAAGTAATTATGTAATTCACTTATGTACAAACAGTCCTTGTGTTGTAACCTCACTTTATTACTTTGTAAACTATACTTTTGCATAACTATTTTTCGCTCTTGTCTTGTAAACTACTAGGATATCAAACTAAATCATACTTTAAATGTTTCAAAAATGGGAGAAAAAAATCACAGTTATTTTTTCACGGTTTGGAGATAAAAAATTCATTTCTTACAGTTGCTAACATCGATCGCGATACTTCCTATATCTCCCTTCGGTAAATAGTTTCTGTCGAGTTCTAGAATGAAGACTCAGAGCAATCTTTACATATAGAGGGTGTTACAGGATTATTGGGACAAACTTCAAAGGAATGCGGGCATCACAAGGATTCTGCTTTCTATAGCAATCTATGAGCGAAAACGCCGCCAGAGAGTAAAATGAAAGATAGAAGAAACGGGGAGACACATAATAGAGAACATCTGAAATATTTATAAGTGAAAGATTATTGTGCTATGGTAGATGATATGGGAAAATATCACAAAGGATATTCAAACTTTTAACCATTTCTTGAGATAGATGCGTTACACCGCTTGATCATGGATTGATAGATTCGCTGAAATACACCTGGATTTCCTTAGATATCGTAAGTAGTGCAGATGATTTTTGCAACCAGATCCATTTGGGAATCCACAAGTCTTGTTGTACACAGAACTCGAAAAGAAAAATCTATGCCGTTTAAATCCGGTGAATGTGGCCATCAGGGAACCGGTCCATCCAGCCCAATCCATAGGTGATCAAACACTTTATTCAAATGTTCATAAACACATCTGCACCATCATGTTGAAATCACATATGGTGTGTGATATGTTGTGACACAGAGTCAAATAAGCGTGGTAACGCCTCTTATAAAAAAGACGAGATAATCTGCAGTTGTTATAGGAAGTGGCAAACTCTAAGAGATGCTAACCTCAATATTCCAAACATGCTCTAAAAGACGATGTTGAGTTGTGGTTGGCACTTTGTCTTATGCCATGGGGATTCTCGCCAGCTCATAAACGGGCAATGCAATGATTGGCATCACATCTTGAGTGAAGCAAGCCTCATCCATAAATGAAACATAGGGTAAAATGCGCTTTTGATCGGGATACCATAGTGCAAGACGCACATGCAGATAATGATCTGTGATTAGCTGTGACGGTATTCTTCAGTGATGATGTGGATAGAGGCTTTGACATTGCAAAACACAATGAACTCTATTCCGGGACGCCCCACCTTTTGTAAAAAAGACGAGATAATCTGCAGTTGTTATAGGAATTGGCAAACTCTCAGAAATAGCAACCCCAATATTCCCAACAAGCACTAAAAGACGATGTTGAGCTGTGGTTGGCATGTGGCCTTATGCCACAGGGATTCTCTTAATGGACATCTCCAGCTCATAACTGGCCATTGTAATGATTAGCACGTCGTCTTGAGTGAAAATGAAACGTAGGGCGGGAAATGCGCTTCTTTGCGATGCTACGGGGAAAGAAGCGACGACTCGGATTACTTCGAACGATATCCAACACATTTTGTTTCGAGCTGAAAGTTCGAGTCATTCGTGGACTACGTTCACTATGCCTATTACCTTAAAAATGATTCATATTCACAGAAATTGTGATGCAAATTAGTAAACATTTGGCGATCCGACGCATTTCTCTGTGGATACCGTAGCGATGCAGCCTTTTTAGTGCTCGTGCATTTCAATCTACCAATCCTTAAATGAGGTACATATCTGCTAGAGCGGAGTTCATAAAAAAGTTCCATACTCCTCTGCGCACGATGACAACTCGAATGACTTTGACAATGCAGGTCTGTTTCTTCCATTGCTCTTATGAAGGACGAGACCTTGCAGGGAACGAAAATGTTTCCAACTCTGGATTGCTATCTTTGAGATGTCCCCTTCCTCCCCTTAACTTTTATTCCAATAATCTTGGGTACCTTCTGTATTTTCCAAATGACAAGAGTATTCGCAAAATTCAGATAATAATTAATTAACGTAAGCTAGGGGCGGTACAACTTTCTAATTAGTTGAAATTAAGAATTCGAAAACTCTTAGAACCTACGTACAGGGTTAGTATAAATGAGTTTATGTTTTCAAAATTATACATTATATCATCAGTGATACATTAAAGTAGAAAAAAAAATTATTCAATTTTTTTCAATTAAAAATGATGTGTGAACCTTTCATAACACATTAAACATCTATTTTATAATCAAATACCCTTTATGTATCTACCTGTAGTTTTTTTCTTTCAGTTTTCAATTTTTTATATACATATATATATTATTAATTTTCATCTATTGATTCAGTTTTGATACGTTCTTTAGATTCATTCACTGTTTTCAGCAATGATGGCTTACAAGTAACGTCTTTTTTGTGACACCATCAAAAGAAAGCTCATTAGATAAGATACAGGAATCTTGGTGGCCGTGTTGAGAAGGGAAAATCAGTATTACCTGTTCGTTGTATCCAGGGTTGTGAAAACTCCTCATTTAAACAGGTTTCGAATGTCCAAAACCACAACGGGCCGTTACCTCATCTTATTGAAAGATATATCTCATACCCCCTTTACATTTTGTGGAAACATATACATATCCAGATAACTATTGCCTGTTGAAAAATATTTAAAAAAATTGGAAATTTGATTGATATTCTCTATTATGTTATGATTTTTTTAGTATAGTACATTTTTAAACTAACAAACAAATATTGTAATTATGTTTTAAAAAATTGTTCGAAAATGTCATCAGTTATAAGCATTTATATTTTATTAAAGATATTAGGCGTTAATAGTCTCCCCATATCTTTCTCACTTGCTTTCTTAAAGATTTATTTTGATGCTTGTGTTTGTTTAGTGATCACATTTTTTTTTTTTTTCAAGTTGGAGAAGTTTGTCGTCTGCTGTGTACTTTATCTATCAGGTATTGGTTATGTGCTCATGTATCACACTGTTCAACAAGAAATTTGAAAATTAATGCTGTAGTATTCATGATCTAATATTTGCTACCAGTAAATATGTATTCACAAAACAAGTTTATCGAGACTTTTAATATGCAGGCGCAGTTAGCTTTTAAACGCAAAAGAAACTATGATGACATAGGAATAACACAAGAAGCATCTAACAAGTAGAAGGAATCATAATATTTTAAAGACTTTGTAAGACAGCATTCTCTTTTTCAATTAAACTATATTGATCAATTTCAACCCAATAGTTATGGGAAATCGGTGCAAAGTTGCATATTTTCACAGGTGTTCTTTCAACATTTCAAGAATGGTTTTCATATTAAAAGATGCTTTTCTTTTTTAACAGCATACTGCTAATAGCAAGGAACTTATCATAAACAGCGAAAAGACCAAATATATACGCGTACTAAGTAATGGAATTTCCAAAAAATCCCATCTAGAAACTGCTTCTCACAAATTTCAGGTTGTCCAAAGTTTTACTCATCTTGGTTCTATAGTTACTAATGACAATAGCGTAGTCAAGGATATTCAAGGTCGTCCAATCAATGTATATAAAACTTTTTACGGGTTAAAACGGATAAGCGTTGGACAAATGAGAAGCGTGCGTTTGTCGTAAAGGCTTGCTTTTCGAACGGGCACTCGATAGTAGCGACGCAGCGAGTTTTCTGCGCAGACTTTGATATTGCACCCCCTCCCCCCACCAAGCTCGTGTTCCTGGTAGGCAATCAGTTGTGATGTGGGTTAACACATTCTGGAGTACTGGCAGTGTGCAAAAGATACGATTAACGGACGGGCCGTCAGATCACCTAAAAACATCGAGGCGAAACGGCTGTTTGTTTTGCGATCTCTTCGGCGCTTTTTACGTAAACCGGCAGCTGCTCTTGGAATCTCGGATTGTTCTGTGAAACGAATCCTGCATGAGGAGCTCCACTTCCATCCTTACACAAGTTGACTATTGAGCAAAAACTCATTGCATGCCGATTTGTAACATGAATGTGAAGAATTCCGTGAAATTTTGTCTAAGGACGGGCTTTTGTTCTTCTGTCACGAGGCTCATTTCCATCTCTCGGGATGAGTGGATAAACAAAACATGCACTACTGGAGTGAAAGCAATACCCAAGCATTCCACGAGAAGCCCCTTCATGTGAATGGGTAACCATTTCGAGTGAAGTGTCCAGAATAGGGAACATTGGTAACTACTTTTTTTAAAGGATGAGGTTGAATTATTTTTCTCACAGGAGGATGAAATGGGGATGTATGGTTCCAGCATAATGGCATCACGTCACACAGGGCGCGAACAGTAACGGCTACTTTACGTGAACACTTCTCCTCGTCTACACTGATCGTCCAAGAACACTTGAAGGACAATAATAGCAGGGAAAACACTAACATATCCATTACTTTATTGAAAAGAGTTAACTGTAACTTTAGAAATCGGGTCCCTTAGTGTATCGAAAAGAGGCGGCAACCCTTGTTCGATGCAATTATCAAAACAATGTCCAGGAAAACTTTCACGCATACAACATAGGGGGAATAAATATTTAGAATGGTACCTATAATGTTTATTTGTTTTATAGGTCCTTCAAATCAGCAAATCATGCTGCAACACCTTGTATTCATCTCTCACTACTAACCAGATCCAAAACAGCAATGATGGATTAATTTTGTTTTTCAAATTAAGAATAATGGATTTAAAGTAAAGGCAACCGTACTTCTGGTTTGAAACAGAAATCAGTCCCTTAACAATCCACTTGTATAGAAAATGCACAGTAGGGCTGCTCGGATTAGTAGTGAGTGTTTCCTAACGAATGTCTTAAGTATAGGTATATGAAGAATAGAATATGCACAAATTTAAAATATGTTCAAAGAAATTAAAAATACAATATTGAAATTGAAATGAAAATATTTTGCTAAAAAAAGTAGTTATTCTCATGTGCAGTGACATTTTACTGACTGCATATTTTATCTTTCTCCATAAAAATTATTTACTTGAGCAAACTTTTATTTTGTAATAATCAGAATTCTATGTTTAGTAGCAATTAATATGAACACGAACGAACACACACACGAAATGTATAATTACATCAAATAAAAGACAGATTAATAACTACAAGTGCATATTTATTTTTAATTCTTACAGATCTAAGTAAAAAAAAAGTCCCAATTAAATAACTTTAAAAAATGAATAATTTCATTAAAGCTCTAGAAACTAGATTACAAGATAACTAGATAAAAGCTCTGACTTTATATACATTGGTTTATAAATGACTCAAATCAAGAAAGTATTAAGTATCAAAAGCCAAACAACATTTTAATCAAGCAATCTTTATCCATCAATGTAAATATCTAATTATTTAAATTGGATCCTATCATCTGAAAAACGTCATATTCCATAATCAAATATACATACAGAGAATCCAAAAGTACACTTGTCAAATAGAGAAACTAAGAAAATTTCTCTATCTGAACCTTCTAATATGAATTTATAGGCTCCTTCTCAACTCAAAGTTGTGTGTTCAAAAATATTTTAAAGTGTTGAATATAAAAATTCAAAAGTTGTTCAACATAAAATGAATAATATGATGGGTTTTTTTTTCCTACTTACAAAATAAATAAACACAAACACAGCTGTGAGTACTGTGGTTAGTGCCCAATAAAGCACAATTAAAACCATAAATAGTAAGAAAGTAAAAAAAAAAAGAAATACAAATCATTAAAATATATCTTTTTTTATAGAAATTTATATCAACATAAGTTTTATATAGACAAACTAAAAATTTCAACAAAAAAATCATCTTATTATAAGAAAGATAATATGCAAAGAATTCAAAAATTAAAAATGAACTTTTAATAACTATCACATAAAAATAAAGGAAATAAATCAACTTTATAAAATCGAAATTAGAGCAAATATTAATTACCATTTAAATTGATGATCACTTTTTGAATTCAATAAAAATTATTCTTGTTGTATAAGTGTGAAGAACACATGGTTATGATAGAAAGGAATTTTAGAGATTATTTTACATTAACAGCATGCCATGGAAAAGACTGCAATTCTCTTATCCAACATTATCAGCATGACTATATAATAACTGCAATATGTTTAGCATATGTGATAATTTACACAATTTTATATTTGTATTAATTTATTTTAAAATTCCACAGATATTATTTTTTATGTCAATTAGTATTGAAATTCCAAATATTATAATGTTTTTGTAATTCTTTATTTAGGTATCAAATATTTGAAGGTGTTCTTGCAAGGTAATATAAACTTTTCTCATATATATATGTATATGGGAAACTTAACTCTTAAATAAATTAATCCATTTAATTGAGAGCTCAAATTACTATAATAATTATAAACATCTAAATTTTTGTGTGTGCAAAATTAAAGGCATGAAGATATGTTTTCTTTGTTCAAATGTAAACAAAACATATTATTAATCAAACAGAATAGTTTATGAGCTAGAAGTCAGACTTCTTCTCTCGGGTGCTAAGGTTTCCAAACCCTAAGAAGCTACTGCACTCCCTTTTTCCATATAAAAAGCAGACATGGGATCAAAATTAATAGTTTATTTAATCACATAAACGGGGTAATTGTAAGTTTTCAAAAAATTTCTTTGATATCAAAATTCAAATTAATGTGAATACATATATCACATTAAAAACTATTCAATATATAATAAAAAGAGACACAAAGCAAAAAAATAAAAATAAAAACTTTTTTATTGTTGTATTCTGTAAAAAAAAAAGGTAAATTATTGTTGGCTTATTCAATACAGATTTTTAACATTAATAAATGTACTTTATTTGAAGTTAAAATAATTGACTTACAATAATGGAATTGCAAGAACTATTATAGATATCAAGTAATCTGCATGTCAAAAAAAGGAATATGAACTGATTCATTTATAAATGATTCTATCTTAAATATCATTGTTTTTATACAAAGGATTTTTTTTAAGACTGCAAGCTACATTTGCCACAAGCATGGCGTAACATCATGCAACTCCCTATCATGCTCCAGTTAAAATAAGTTTCATAAAATATGATATTCCATTTTGTATGGCACTTCTCATTATATAATGACTTAAAAAATCGTGGAAGGGAAAATATTATACTGCAAATATCACATTTGTGCCTTTGGTATCTCTTCACAAGGCATCAAAAAAATGTTCCGTTTAATGGTGTTAGTGAGAAAATGCTTTAGTACAACTGCCACCCATAAAAGCTTTTTAATTCAGAAGCATTTGTAATTAATACAATTAACAAGATTTTTCGTAAAAAAAGGGCTTTCTAATGCATGTAGCAATTAAACGGCATCAATTTTCATTTGCATTCTTAACTGTGTCTTTAAATTTAGCTAACAAGAAAATGTTTTGTTTGAAATGCCACAAGTATCACTTTCATATGAATAAGGAACTGGGTTTAATTTCTGATTTCGAGATTACGTTTTATAACAATGTGATATATAAACAGTTGCATTCGAAATAAGTATTTAAACTTTAACAGAAACTAAACATTTTACAACAAATAAAAAATAATTACAGCAAATTTAGCATACAAACATTTTTTTTATCAATATGTCACCAAGTCTTATGAAAAAAAAAAATCTTTTCAATACATATCACATGTAAGAAATTTATTTTTCATTTCTGTCAGTGATATTACCTGTATTTTGTTGCAGAAAAGACGTTTCATCACAAACATCGGCAATAGAAGATTTCTCTTTTGTATGAATCATTAAGTGTGTTTTTAAACTTATTCACAGAGAATGGTTTATTACAAATATCACAAAAAGGGTTTATCATTCGTATGTGTCTGTAAATGCGTTGTTAAATAAGGTTGCAGAGAAAAGGTTTTATAACAGATGTCACATGCATACATTTAGTCATTTGTATGCGACTTAACATGTTTTTTTAAATGAGAAGGCCGACAAAATGATTTATTGCAAATGTCACAAGTAAACGGTTTTTCTTTCGTATGCGCACGTAAATGCGTCATTAAAAGAGTCATTCGAGGATATTCTTTATTGCAAATGACGCATGCAAAAGGTTTTTCTTTTTCATGCGTTCGTAAATGATTTTGTAGGCACGAATTTGCAGAAAACGTTTTCTTACAAATGTCACATGCGAATGGTTTCGTGTGTATCTGCAAATGCGTCTTTAAAACATTTAGCTGAGTGAAAGCTTTATTGCATACGTCGCATACAAACGGCCTCTCTTTCGTATGCGAACGTAAATGTGTCTTTAAATTAGTTCGATGTGAAAACGCTTTACTACAAATTTCGCATCCATACGGTTTTTCTCCTGTATGTGTCCTTAAATGTCTCTTTAAAGTCTGGTTAAGAGTAAAAGCTTTACTACACACGTCACATACAAACGGCTTCTCTTTTGTATGGGAACGTAAATGCGCTTTCACTTCCGATTGCCTTGAAAAGGTTTTGCTGCAAATTTCACATGCATGCGATTTCTCCTTTCCGTGTGTTCTTAGATGCATCTTTAAAGTATGTTGATGGGTAAAAGCCTTGCTGCATACTCCGCACACATGCGATTTCTCTTTTGAGTGGTTTGATAAATGCATTTGTAAGCTTCTATTCTTAAAAAATGTCTTATCACATATGTGGCATGTAAGCAGTTTCTCTTTTGTAAGCTGCAGGGAAGAATGTCTCCGTAAATGATCCTTCATGTACGATTCAAGCGAAAAACTTTTATTGCAGATGTCGCATGCATACGACTCCCCGGTCGTGTGCGTCTGTAAATGTTTTCTTAAATTCGCCTGGTGAGAAAATGTTTTATTACAAACGTCACAAGCATGAGGTTTCACATCTGTATGAATAGGTGAATTCTCCTTTAAAGTTTGTTGCTGTGGAAATGCTTGGCTACAAATTTTAGGCTCATTCATTACGGAAATATCAAGTGCCACCGGATTATACTCACCAGTTTCAGTTTGTAAATGAAATTTTATAAGGACATGGAAACTAATTTTGCAGCTGTTTAACTAATTCGAGATTTTACGTTCTAAGAATCAAAAAACAAATGTCTACATTTATTTTCTGAGAATATGGTCTAAAAGGGAATCAAAGGCATAATTTTTTTTTTCTTGAGTCGCTGACAAAATAATATTCACACGCAGAAACAAATAAACAATAAATAAATGAAGTCAAGAAAATCTGTGTATACACATCTACAGGTAAAAAGTCTCTTTTTTTTTATCTCATGGGCATTGAATAGTATCCAAAAATCTGTTACAACCAGGATCTGTGGATGTTGGGACGGTCTCACCTTTTCAAGGTTATCTCCTTCTGTCAGAAAAGCGTAAAGAACAGGAGACCTTCACATTACCAGGTCATGGTTCGAAATGAAGTCATCCATCAAGGATCTTCCCAACGTAGTTTCAAAATCTACATAACATTAAATAATTAATGCAATTTTACATACTAAATTATATTAAAATCGTTCAATTTTTCTAAATAATAAAAGAAGCTTATAGCGCTTAGTAACAGAGAAATTAACCTTCAGTTTCAGGATGATCCGAGTAAATGCTTAGTTCAGTTATATTAACGTTCCGTTTTATAGGGCTATTTTGGGACGGATCTCGTAATTGTGAGCCCCGTTCAGAAGACGGGAACGACACCAGAGCTGAAACCCCCGCTCTCGAAACGCGCCAGCGATGGTATGTTTATCTCTGACGGATTTATAACATGCAAAAGACCCTCTTACACGCCAGTTCGTAGGTGAAATCGGGCTTCGAACCTGCAACTTTCCGGTTTCGAATTCGAGACCTTGCTACCAGGCAACTGTGGCCCAATGATCAATGTAGAACAACCTAATTTTGAAAACATATATCTCTTCCATAAAACAAATCAGACATTTTCTAAATCATTTTAAAAAAGAGGTTCTGAAGTTTTATTATAGTGACGAGATGTCTGAAAAGTAATATTCTTTTTTGCAACAATTCAAGAAAACTTTTTATGTTACTTTGAAGGTTTTATGCTGCTACAGTATGTTTTATAGAATACTTCATGTTGTAGACTAGATAACACTAGAATCTTTTTAAAATTTTGATGATAGAGCCAATAGAAGCAGGGATATGATAGACTGATCCCAGCTCGGGAAATTACAAAAAGTCAGTAGTCTAAGGGGAAGGCAATCGGTTTACTGTCGCATAGCGAGTCAATGGCGAATTAGTTGGATCAATCCAGCGAAGCGCAGATGTTGAGTGAAGCTGAAGTGGGCTATATGTCGAACTCTGGAATTATTGTCGAAGCAGCATCGAGTCGTGTGTGAATAGCCAGTCGTATAGTAATGAGTTGGCAGTTGGATACAGCTACAGCGAGGAGACGGTGGAAAATTGCAGATGTTTGGAGTGACCGAGAGAATAGCTACATAGATTTCCTCCTCCTGCTGAGTTCTGTCAGACTACTTTGTGTGCTGCGGTTATTATTTTACCGATTACTACTTGTAGGCTACTGTTTATTGTAAGTGTGCTGCTGTGTATTGCGTGTGTGTATCTCGATTATGTGTTTTGTTGCCCATGTATTCGTGTTAATAAAAGTTATCGTTTGTTAATGAGGTATGTTGATTATGTTATACTATACACCAACCTCCAGCGAACCCATTGACTTTAAGGAATTAGCGGTAGAAGTTCTGTAAGAATATACATTAAGAATATAGACAAAGGAAATAGGGTTAGGAAATAGATTCGGTCAATATAGCAACTACAATCAATAGCATTAGGCAACTTTTTTTTTTTTTTTTGCAATGAAAGATAAGTCGCCGCATAACATTTTTTTTACTTGAATGTCGTTAACATGCATCAATTCACTTTTCATGCTTGTCAAAATCAGAAGTCAAATTCCATTTAAACAGTGATAGAATTAATTTTTGTGTAGTACTAAAAATGGTCGGTTTAGGAGTTCTCAAAATTGCATAATGGTTACAAATCACAATTATTCAAACAAATGCGATTCTTGAGCAACCCAATTTTGTAGCAATTCTTGCTAAAATTTAAGATTCTTAATTTCATGTGAATTGTTACTTCTCCTAGTGTACAATTACGACTTCATAACTTGTGCACAGAACTTTTAATTTGTCACGAACGATTATGTAACTAAGACATCTCTCGTCTATTTCTGCAATTAGTTGTTACTTCAGTTTCGTTCATTCATTCATTCTTTCTTTAGACGGCTTGCTTATGTCCTCACCTGAAACCGAGGAAATGGCTCGCAAATAGAACTTTTTATTTAATATTAATAAAGATAATTTATAAATCATTTGATTCCGTCTTCTGAGATTTGTACCCATTGAACTTTACTAAATTTTTTTACATAAATTATGCCCAGCCGTCTAGAATTCTGTATGAAACAATAGAGACAATAATGAAAAAAATCCTCCAAGAAAAAACGTACAATATTTTCAAGAAATGAAATGTGAGGACGTAACGCTGCTCATGTAGACTATTTTAAGATAAAAGAATCAATGAAAGCTCCCCTTTCTAAGAGGTTATTCAGAATTCTTTGATACACTATGTTTCCATACAGGGCCTCATCCCCCTCCCCCCTCTTCATTTTATAAACAACGTATTTCCAGCATATTCTATCGGCGATCACTTGAAGAGTTTTGAAACCATGCTTTACTAACTTAAACAAAAGCTGCACCAAACACTCAGCTCATACATTATGCACCTCAACCTTTGGTTACATTCCCGAATTTATTATTATTAAATTGCTCATTTCTCATTAAATATTTAGCATTTTTCAATTACCGGTTAATGTCTACAATGTCTTTCGTCATGGTTTCTTTAAAAAAAATATTAATAACTTTGTTAATGATAAGCAAAAATTCTTGGTGAAATTAGGGATTATTTTTATGAAAAACTTTTAATTTCTCCGTGAGTAAATGTGATAATCTCATAAAAACGTATACAATTTATTACAAAAGACCTCTTAATCATATGTTAAAAGTTTGGAAGTTTTCGTCTCATTAGCTTTTGCACAATTATCCAAAACATATTAGTTTTTTTTTAATGTAATGAGAATCCCCCATGGGTTTTGAGAAAAATTTTCACAGAAATATGTGACGTCTACTATGTTGTTTACATACCTAAAATTTCATGATAATTCTAACTTTATTTTTCTCTATACTTACCAAAACGTCTAAAATTGCGATTCAGCGATCATCATTGCCCAGGCAGTGAATAAAATTGTTTACTCTAAAATTTAATGACTATGATGTATGAAATTGGTAATTTTGAAACTATAATTGAAGTTTTTACCAAATTTCAATCAGAAAAAAAAGGTTGATTTTTGTTTGCTATTAACCCTATTCCAGGGATCAATTGACAAAAAACTCATCAACAATGATAAAAAAAATCAAGCAAAAGTGCTAAGTTCAAACAATTTAATAAACCAAATTTTTAGAAAGGTGATCTACAACTTAGCATTTTGCAATTTTAGTACTTAGAAATTTCTACATAAAACTACAAATTCTAAGACTAAATTAAAATCAATAAAACAAGATTAGATTTTGAAAGTTTGGTCCACAAACTTTGCACTGTTTGAGGGTCCAAAATAGTTTTAATTTGTCCATGGGAATAATACATGTCACCTCCCAATTAATACATCTTAGATCGAAGAATCATTTTTATATATTTGTAATGAAATCAATTTTTAATTCAAATTAATATCAAAGTTTTTCAAATCTACAGAGCTAAAAAAAAGTATTTTATACAATATAAACTTGTATAATTTTTAAAAAATTATTGAAATTAAAAAAAATCATGGAAATTAGAATAGAAATTCTATCTAAACTGCTGCAAATGAATGAACATTACTTATGAAATACTATTTTCCAACATGTAATATTTTTCTAAAAAACTGAATATTTGTCATATTACTATAGTGTGAAACGGATATTGTGCAAGTTTCATTTCCAATATTGAAAATTGTCACATAAGAGATTTTGGATAGTTGGCATTTCAGAGGAAAACATCTTATGATACATTTCAGTAATTTATAATGAAACTTCAAACTTAATATAACAGGATAATTGTATGTGCTTGCAATGATTTCTGATGAATCACATGCAAAGCAAATTAACAAAATTTTCAGTTCAATAACTTTCTAAAACATAAAAATTCTGTTATCTCGTTTTACAAACCTAAGCCATACATTTTTCTGTAAAATCTGTTTAAGAACAAGCATAGTAATTGAATATAGACTAATTGATTGTTTCAAATAATTAGATTAAAAATTTACTTCTCAACTAACTAATTTTTGTTGAGATTAACTACCATGTTCAAGTCAATATTTCAGTCAATTTTAATGCATTGTTGCATTTATTTATTAATATTATTTAATACATAAATTATATTTGTATCAGTCCAAATTTTTGCATATTTTTTTTATTTCTTGATAATATTTGTAAAATTTATTTCATTTTTACAGTAATTGACCCAAGCTTTTAAAATTCAAATAAAATTAATATTACACAATTAAAAATTTTGTATTTATTAAATTTATTGATTTCATTAAGGCATTAGAAACTGCAGTTAGTAATATAATAGAAATTTTTTTATTATTATAATTATACAGTAAAGGGTCAATAGAATCAACTTATACCTTAAAACTGTGTAAGATCATTTAACATCTAAATGGCCCATAACTTGCACTGAATTGTTAAATTACATTGCTTTTCTTATTGTAAAATGCATAATTTAAGTGACAATCGACATAGGAAACAAATTATCCAAAATAAAAACAAAAACAGCAACAATACATGTTACCTCCCAATTAATACAATTCAATTTGCAGTAATGAATAATAATAAATATAGTATTTCAAAAAGACATTAACTAACCTTATTATTAATATTCATAATTTTTATTTTTAAGGGTTTTTTTTTACATAAAAAATTACACATTGGTGATCTATATATTATAATAAATTACATAATTTACTTCCAAAATTGATAAGCAAGTGATATTACTATCTCAAGCTTTTCAAATTATTTGCCTTGAAGTTAAAATGAATTACTAATTTATGAGTAGAAAATGAAACCAAGAATTTTGTCTATCAGAAAATGTTTTGCAAATGCTAATGCCAATCTTTATCAAATAGCAGAATCCGCATATCACTACCTCAAAACAGAAATAATTCATAATAACTTTAATTAAACTAAATTACATATTTGAAAATATATTAATATTCAACATGATTTCTGAATTTAAAAATTAAAAAAGTAGCTCCAGTTAGGACTGGTACAATAACTTATCAACATTTAAATATAGACGAATTTGGTCATAAGCATGTTTTTCAAAAACTTAAAATAGTTAGAATTAGAAACCAGTAACATATTAAATAATCTGAGCAAAATATAAGTTCAATAGTTCTTTTCACTATAAATTCTATTAACAAAAACTAATATGCTTACTAATACCTACATATGCATAGATGATAAGAAAAACTTGCGAATTCAGTGCATTTGTAGTAATATATGAATGTTACAAGTCTTTAGTGAAGTGATATTAATTTTAGTATTAAAATTTAATAATAGAATTAATTCATTTAATAAGATCACTACACCATTTAATTAATGGTGTACTTTAATTTAACAGGAACTGAGCTTCAACTAACTGATAATTTTTTAAAAATAAGTAATAAAAGTTTAATGTTTGCTTAGTAAATATTTTGAAATTAACAAGAAAATGTAAGTAGCTTTTCCTTCAATGACAAATTTTTATTTTTTAACATAAAAATGTTTTAATGCAAAAATTTAAGGAATATTAATTTGTCAGCCATAAAAAAAATCTAAAAGTTTGATGTAAAAATGGCCTTGAAGTATATTATAAAACAATAATATGAAACAAATGCTACATAATAATAATAATAATGTTCCAAATAAACATAATTAGAAAAAGATGGATGAATTAGTAATCAATGCAATAACCAGGTATAAATATAATTCATTTTGAAGACTATAGTCCAGTTTTATTTTTTATATACATTCATGCAAAGTTTCATGAAAGCACCCAAACAAATTTTCATATCAGCTACATTTATCAATATAAATTACACAGTTAATTTATTAACATATGTCCATAATATAAAAAAAATTCCTGAAATCTGTCCTAAATATTAAATGTGATATTCTATGCCTCATTAATCATTTTGAATTTAGCAGAAGGCAAAGTTGGAAACAACATTTGTCATGTCACAATATATTGTTATAGTATGTAATTTAGGATGTGAAAAACCAACATATTAAAAGAACTTAAATAACATTTAAAAATAAGTTGTAGTATTAAGAAAAATAAATAATGCATAAGTTTATAATAATCATAGCATTAATAAATTTAAAGATCTCTAAAGTTTTCTTCTTAAAAAAATATATATTTCAGTTTTCGAGTACATTTCTTTTTTAAAAAAATTCCTGTTTTGCATTTATTCTAAAAACAAATTTCTTAACTGATATCTAAGAAATTTTGTTTCAACAAAAGTATCATTTTGTTTACATATTCAGAACATATTAAAGAAATTCATCAATGCTGATGCATTGTTGTTGTTTTTAAATAAACGATAAAAAAAATTGCAGAATCTAAAAAATAAATGAAAGCAATACATTATAGTATAACAGAGTCCAAACATTTATTTAACTAGACCATATAATCTCAAATAATTTTGAAATGGCCCAAATGAAAATTGCAAAATATGATGGTAATAATTCACCTATTTAATTAGTAAACATATAACTCATCATAACATACTTGAAATTGGAGATTTCCTCAAGGAGACACGTTAATCGGAGGACGGTCTTACACCCCACTAGAAGTCCAAAAGGGAGAAGTATTGAAATTTGAGGGAGAAGTAGCTCTAGAAGTCGTGCTTCATTTCGTTAGTGATGGGAATGAGGAGAAAAAGCACTAAATGTAAGGTTGCTAGAAGAAAAGTTTTTTAGCGCCAAAAGATGATTTATTTGCACGCCAAGAATGAAGTACATATTTGAAAAACTTAGTATGAAATATGCGTGAATGTCGGTTAGGGATACATGATCTTTCTTAATAAAAGTATAATACCATGATATATTTTATTGTGATTTTCCGTTAGCAGGGCAATCGAAAATTAATGCGGAATTCAACGATTTTAAGCGAAACATTGCTAAATAATGTAAAATTGCACAATTTCTTTGGCAATTTTTGGCTTGCGACCGGCTAAAAGTACCCACTTTATATTTGCTCATAATTGGGGTTTTTGAATATAGATAGTCCTTGCAGCCAAATATTATTTTGAATCGTAATAGCATAAAAACATTTATTTATTCAAATTTTGCTTTAAAATATTTTTATTACAATTGAAGACGTTTTTTTTTTCAAATAAAAAAAAATTAATAACATAAATAAAAATTAATAAATAATTTTTTAAATTTTTAATAAGCTACTTAATACATAATGTTTAGCAGACGACTAAAAAAATTTAATAAATAAATACATTTTAATAATAAAAAATAATTAAATTTGAAATTTAAAAAATGCAATATAAATGTCTGAAATAGTGTAAAAAAACAAAAAAAGTCTCAGAGTGGGTAAAAGAAATCAAATAATTTGATAATTCAAATTTTTAATGGAATAAAATTAAAAACAAAATCGGGTTATAGAAAATGAAAAAGATTGGAATCATTCGTTACAAATATACTTATTTGCCAAATCTTGTAACCCCTATTCTAGCTTGTACTTCAATTGGGCTAGTTCTTGTTAGCGCCCATAGATGGCTGCAGACTGCTATCGCCATTTATTGGCACTAATTGGAATCTCGCTTGATCCTCCAATACGTTCTATGGTTAACGATACCAATTGTTTGCGTTTACTCTGTTCAGTACATTTCTGGAGCATATGCCGGAGAACACACTTTCATGCCTTCCTTCATTGTGGTGAAATTTATGCTTGCCAATCGGTCGCTTTATCTCCATTCTTCTTGAATTCACTTAACAACTCGCGTTTACGACATTAAAGTCAAAAGATGAAGCCGGTGATTGTTCTTAGTAAAACAAAATAAAAAGAAATGTAAAAAGACTTGATTCATTCAAAGCTCGAGGAAACAGATGAAGAGAAAAGAACAAAAATTTGTTCCAAGAAATGTAACGGATCAAAAATTCGTTTTCATCGCTTCTGAAGTTTTTCTTGAAAAGGAAAACAGGTTGGGCTTTTAGCAGATTGTTTCAATTACTTATATAGCATCTGTACCGTATTACTACTAAAGTGCATTATCAAACTTTAGATTTTTTCTCTTACGTTTTTAAAATTACAAGTTACATAAAATATTTGATTGAAAATCTTAACGAGCATTATGATTGGTGAACCTGTTGATCGTCAAAGGGGATTAGTTAAAAATAAATAAACCAAACGATTAATCAATAGCTTCGACTGAAGTGGACTTCACTTCATAGAAATGCCAAACATTAACTCCCTTCCCTTATTAAGAATTATTCTTGAAAAATATTAATTAGAAGTTTAATCAACTTTACAGACGTTCTTTTCATGGGACTGTTGGAAAATAATAGTGGTTATCAGAAAGTTGTTTACTACGCCTTATATAGTTGCTAAATATTTATATACAGATTTAAAAGCAAAAAGCATTAATCCAGATTTTAGTTCATATTTATTCGCGGCTTTCATTTACTTAGTTCATTCGTGCCGCATAAAAAGAAATTATTTATAGTTTCGCTTTTTCCTGGAATCTGAATTGCTGGCAGATGCAGGCAGTTTTTTCAAATATTAAATCATTAATTTTTTATTCATTAATTAAAAAGCAACTTTTTCGCAAAAAAAAATCTTCATTTTCCAGCCGCCAAATAAATAACGAATTCAGTTATGTTTTTCCTAGTGAGGTTAGGATTAGCACGTTTTCGGCCAATTATTTCAAACGATTCAGTTTTTTTTTTCTTTCTGTTTTATGCATTTAAAATGAAGCACGGTTAATTAATAGATTTTTCGGATTCATTTTGAAGTACTTTCATGCTAAAATAATACAGAATGAGGGAAGTTAAAAATATCTAATCTATACTGTTTTACCCCAACTGACGTAGAAAATTCAAGCATTTGCTTTGCCCCAATTGGCTCTGAAAATTCAACGCCAATTGAATGTGTTCCGATAGTGTTCTGATTTATTTTCAATGGATATGGATTTCATTTTGTTTTGGCTATGTCTAATCTTTTGATGAATTATTCATATTAATTGTAATTATTTAATAAAAAATAACTAAAATAAAATATTTTATTGCTGACCTCGGTACGAATCGGGGTTTTTTTATATCACTTGTTTTATTCTGATGCAGAATCGTTCTTTCATTGTTAAGGCTTTTCAAAGGTTTTTGTAAAAAAATATTTACAGTTTCTTTTACTGACTATCGAAAAATTGCCAATTTTTGAGACTATTTTTTTACGAGACTTTTATGATTCAATTTCTTTGAAATCTAATTTAAGAAAAAAAAAATTTATTTCTTTTTTTTGATTGTAGTATATAGATAGAAACATAAATCAGAATGATGTGTAATGATAAATGAATAAATACATGCATTTACTATTTTTCGGGAACAATTATATAAAAGAAAATGTTGAAACAATAAGTTTTATAAAAGAAAGTTTTGCTAATATTCCTCCCAAAAAGTGAGTTTTATTCCCTCAGTTGAGTGCATCGGTACTTCGTAATATAATTGTAAAGTTTTTTAAAAAAAATTTTTAATCTGCAATTATTAAGTAATTTAAAATGCAAAAATCACTTGGAAACGTTTCATTACCTTAAATTTGCTCTTATGTAATTCTAGGAATTAAAATAATTATTATTGTCTCAAATAAGGTTCACCCTCTAATTTGGAAACAAAGCATATTCGTATATTGAGGGGGTCAATGTGTTATTTGTGAATACTCAATTATTAGCTATTTTAAACATCTTTTTATCAAGTCATCTTTTTTCAATGTCCATTAAAAATTGAGAACCGTCTGACCTTATACGAGTTGTGCCGGGAGAAAAAATTTAAAGAAGGCGGAAAAAGAACGATGCATTTCCCCATTACATAGTCATAATATTGAATGCATATCCTGAAGAACTTAGGTGGTAATTTATTTAACAAATTTAGTTATATACTTGGATAAACTCTTAAATGCAGCTAAAAAGCTATCATACCACAATTATTATTATTACTAGCCGCCTTTGGCGACCAGTCGGTTCGCCGATATTAATGCCGACTAAAGGGTTAAATCAATTTTTTTATATGACTTGGTCTCATAATAAGTTTTTCAGCTAAATATTTTTCAGCTTCAAATTTCGATAGTCATATAATTCACTTATACTATTATGTAGTCCTTAAGCAGTCCTATCTTTGAAGTCCGCATCTCTCTCTGATTTTTTATCAGTGCACGTAGAATTCAGTTTTAAATTAAAGTGGAAATGATGGAAGTGCACTTAATATAAAGAAATTTTTACTAAATCCAAGTATGCCTTTAAATAGAACTGAGAACTGAAAGCAAAGTAGTCCGACATTCAAGCTTTATGTTCAATACAGAAATTGAAACATCATAATTTTTTTTTATAATTTATAAGATCTCAAGGAATTATTCAGCAAACATTTCACTGGTTAATTGAAACCTTCAGTTTTTAATTTTATTATTAAATGTATATAAATGCTCTCAATAATAACATATTTTTAGGTTTATAAACTTATATAAAAAATTATGGTTTAAATTCCTTTGGACTTATAGATTCATATTTGTAAAATATTCTTAATATTTCAACTTCTAAATAAATAAATAATTTATTTAGAAGTTGAATAAATAATTTATTTATTAATAAATAATTTATTATTTATTTATTTAAAAATAACATATTTTTAGGTTATTAATTATTAATTTATTTATTTATTATAGAATCAGCCAGATATATATATCAAATCTGGCTGATTTATTCAGTTCTGAATATTGCAAGTTTAGAACAATCATCATTTTCTTAATCTAGACCAATTATTCTAGAGTAACTCTGATTGGCTTCTTTGATATCTTGATAAAGTGATCTAAAATCGCCAGTTTTTATCGAATAGTTATATTGAAAGGTTCATAGATCGATCAGCTTTGATGATTGATTTAGTTCATTGGAGTACCACTTTTTTAATTTTAAGGACTTACTGTGTCAAGAATATTTTGTTAAATATGATTCACAGAGCAGATGATATATGAAAAAATTTAAATCATCAGCATTTTCCCCTCAATCTACTAATTATATATTGCACTTAGACAAATTGTTAAGAGATTTTTGTCTCTCCCCAAAAAATTAAGAAATTAGATGTTGGGCTCCGATTATAGTAGATGCCTTGTAGATGTTAAGCCATATTTGCCTTAAATAAAACTATTTAATTGAATTAGTAAAATATGTATAGTGAAATATCATAGAAAACGTTATTTCCTTTCATATAATCAAGTGATGAAAATTATATTTTTCTGTTTTATTTTTGGTAGTAATTAACTTTTTTTAAACGAGAACTTCTGAAAATGTGATGGCAACATTTTATTAATGGCTGATTTTTTTAGATCCTTGTGAAGATAACATTTTATTTTTATTTTATGCGAAATATATTGTTGAAAAAAAAATGATTAAATTAAATGTTTAAAAATTCATTAAAAATAGTTTTAATTTGTAGGTCAAAACTCTAGTATCATTGAAAAGCTAATTTTTTTAGCTTTAACTTGAGGTAAAAATCGATTTTGTGCTGTAATATTTTCGGAAGTTATAGCGAAAAAACGTCAAAATTTGGCTTATTTTTTAATTAATTAAAATTTTAATTAAAAATTCAAAAAAAAGGGGCTCCGAGGTGCACATTCTCGGCACCCAAGGTATACATACACCAAATTTGGTAGCTGTAGGTCGAACGGTCTGGCCTATACATCGCCAACAGACACACACACATTGTGCTTTATTATAAGTAAAGATTATTGTCGTTAACTGCAGTCGGTAATATTTATTTGGTATAATAATTCTTGCCTGATAAATTAGATTGCAAAAGAAAACAAATAGTTTATTGTCAAATACACTTAATTTACAAATATACAATTTACTTACTTCAGTAATTGATAATGAATTCGCATAATTTGGCTACCGCAAAGTAACTCGTTTTAGCGTACATATTTACAAAAATGTCAGAAGAAAATAGTGTTTTATTAAATTTAGTTTAACCATTAATTAGATTTTAGTCAGACAATTCTCATAGTGAAAATGAATAAAATAAATTTATTGATTCGTTACCGAGGATTTAACAATTTAATGATAAGGTGATGGTTAAATGTAGTTTGATTTTGAATGATGAATTAGGGGAAACAAGACTATCGCCTTATTCACGAATAATATTAATGCATAAATTTTTCTAATAATTCCGCTGGCAAATAATCGAAGTGCCCTATGACATCCCCCCCCAAATCTATGAAAAAATATCTTAGCCGAAGGACAGAGATTAAAAAATGGGACGTCTTATTTACTTGCCAGCTAATTGATTTTTCTGCTAAATATATAAAACTTATGCATGCCGAATGAACACTATAACATTTAAATCATATGACTGAGAATTTGGACTTAACGTCGTTGACACCCATCACATTAAATTTTTAGACGACCAATCAAAATTTTTTTCACAAAATGCGACATTTCTGAATACACAAAATGCATATTTCCAAAAGTAGAGCAAATTAAAAGCTTGATAAATGGCATTTGAATCAAATTTTTAAAAATGTGTTGGCATAGTTTTTGACATTCATTACATTCAATTCATAATAGACCACCCAAAAATTGTCGGCAGAATGCGATATCATATTCACTTGGATCTATTGCCAAATCCAATGCAGATTATAAGCTAAATAAAACGACACTTCAAGCAACTGTCTAAAAATGTGCCGACTTAAATATCTCCTCATTGAGTTCTTAGTCGAAATTGCCAACAAAATGAGACTATCAGCTTGTTTATATCTTATTTACTTGTTACTTTGTCGGTTATATAGCCAAAAGTAGTTCAAATTATGTTTAGTGAATGACATTTGA
This sequence comes from Argiope argentata, assembly GCA_026289955.1. Lineage (NCBI taxonomy): Eukaryota > Metazoa > Arthropoda > Arachnida > Araneae > Araneidae > Argiope > Argiope argentata. The sequence goes on along the minus strand of JAOUZG010038029.1, from coordinate 4,202,736 downwards.
ATCAGATGTCTGAAAATCTGCGAAATTAACGTCTTCGACTTCCATTGAATTTAATTCTTGTATTTAGTCTACCAAAAATTGTCCGAAAAATGCAGCGCATTATTAACCTACCACCCTATTGATTATTTTGAAAAATATACAAATACTTTAACAATTACTTAGATGCTTCGACTTTTTACAATGTATTAACTTTAATGTGGTTTTTAAATTATCGTATTCGATAAAGCAGAACTCTCTACAACCATTCTGATGAGAAGACTTTTGGTAACGAAACTCTCAATCTCTAGCCGAAAAGGGGAGGGGGAGACAAGAGGCTGCTGACAAAGAGGCAATTGCATGAAGATCGGTGTAAGATTTGAGAGTAGTGCCAGAACACATTTGAACAATTTTTCATGGGCAAAAAAGGGCAAGAGTCACGAAGACCACATTTTATCACTATTTATTGGATAAAACGTTGTGAAAATCTTGACAGAAGAGAAAAGATCACATTCCAGCTGAATAGTGGTTCCTTATAATAAATCTGAGCGAGTAGCTTGATGTATGCCATTCTCGGCAGTTGAAAGTCGGTTTCCCATTGGATTAGTTTTTTTTTTGAAAATTTTAATTTTTTTGCTGTATTCTGGAATTTCCTATGGTACTATCATACATTTAATTCCCTCGGAGGAAAAGATGAACGATTGAATGGTTGAGAGAGATCTCTATGATCTTGCTTCTTATTTCTCATCATAAGGTTATCGATTTACCTATTAAGTCTTTTAATTTCCTGAACAATCTGATTTTTACTAGTTGAAGATATTTTATTCGTTGGTAGAGTTATTTAGAGAGTTCACTTTGAGGATTCGTTAAACAATTTTTTCGACTTTTTCTAGCTATTGGCGTAATGGAAGTCAAAATAGATAGAATCGAAGTCCGCATTTGTTTCAGGAAAAGTTCAAGAAGGTTCTTTTGGGACATCATGTGAAGCGACTTGGCAACGCAAAGCCCTTAATAATTCTGAAAGTTTTTTTTTCATTAATTATGCAACGATAGCAATTTTCGAATTTCTTGCTGTGAATACTCACCGTTTTTTTTTTTTTTTTTTTTTTGAATAAGAGACATTTTAATTGCAGTATACGGATCACTGCATTGGGATCTATGACGGTATCTCGTATTATAACAGTTGCTTTCGTAGGCAAATTCGACACGATGTAGTTGAATTTCGCTACTCTATCTGGCACTATTTTCGGTACTCCAAAAGTTCTTTCGCACATAGCAAACCATTGAGAAGAATCGGTACTGAGCTTACTTCAGCCATCTAGGGGGGAGTGAAAAGTGCACGTAATATATTTTAAAACAAAATTATATTCAAAGTAATCATTTTGGTGAAATTATGATGGCTATCTGAAGACTATATACAAAGCTTTGTATAGTTGTTAAATATTCGTTTAAAAGCAAGAAGGATTCATTTAGATTTTAATCCACATTTTTTTCGCAGTTCACATTTTTGTTTAATCGTGTAAACATAAGAAAGAAATTCATTACACTGCCGCTTTTGCCCAATGACTGAATTGCTGGGGTATGCTCAAAAGCAAACACGCACGTGGAAAGAAAGTATTGGGGGGACTTTGACAAGTCCCACCAATAATGCGCTTGAGATGGAACTTCATGGGTTTCACTGCAGCTGTCCATAAACTACCAAAGTGAGCAGAAGCTGGCGAGAATGAAAGGAAATCGAGTTCCCGAATGCGAAAAAAAATATGATACAGTTCACTGCTTCTAATGGAAATTAAAAAAATCTGTTTGAACTTGCATCGTCTTTTGCCGAAGCCTCTCAAAGTAACTATGATACTGTCGGTTTAAGACTAGACCCTTACAAGTTTAAGATGAACAGTGTTCGTCGATATACAAATAGCGAATGAAGTTTTGTTTATTTTCGAGTCTCGATTTTTGTTGGATTTTATAATTATTGGCCTTGCATGAGTCAGACCAGTGAAATAAAGAGCTAGATTTGGAATTATTTGGTACATTATCCTTTAATTGTTGGGATATGATTTGTTGAAAATAAATGTATGCAATATACGGATGCATAACTTTTTGAACAAACCTTTTGCTTATTGTAATTCAAAATTTTTTTCGAAGAACGTTTGATAGCAAAGATGGTCAAGTATGAAGCATTTATGGAATTTTTATACAAGCAAGAAGCTTATTATGGAATTTTTATACAAGCAAGAAGCTTATTTTACGGATAGATGGTTTTTGTTGCAAAAGATTGACTAGGATAAAATAATTGTTGAGATTCTATATAAAGGTATCAAAATAATGGAAACACCTTAGGCTTATAAAGAGTCCTTTATTATTATGGTGTTGGACTGTCTTTGCCATGTAATACAGCTTGGATTCGCCCAGGAATCAATTCATACAAGTGTTTAGAGTAATATTGTGCCATTTTTCCTGATGATCTCGTGAAAGTTCTAAGAGAGAGGCTGGTGCTATATATCGAATCTGATTGAAAGCTCTAAAATAGACTATAGCGGCTCAATTATATTGAGGCCGGGTGACTGTGAGGGTCAAGGCAGATGTTTAATTTCATCAAACCATGCTTGGGTGAGTTTCGCAGAATGGATAGGTGAATTATCATCCTGGAAAATTCCATCTCTTGCAGGAAACAAAATTTACATCATGGGATGAACCTAGTCAACTAAAATTTGATTATGCTTCTACCCAGTGATGCCTACCTTTCAGAGTAACGATTGGCTCTGTTAAAAACCACGGCATGGTTGCCCATATCATGACAGACCCACCTCCATGCTTGAAAGTTGAAAGGACACAATCACGATCACTCGCTTGTGCAGGTGTCCTCCAAACTTGAATCCGTCCTGTTGTAGGAGAAAAGCGTAAAACGCGACTCTTAAGACTATTTTATTTTCTTTTACTTATCAATCGACTAGGTTTTATGAGTGTTACACTAATGTATACGATGTTTACCATTAACGTCTGAAACAAGTGGCCATTAAATTGCTGCTTTGTCCCAAATGTTCTATTTATGAAAGGTGTCTTCTAACAGTAACCACTGACACTGGAGAATTCAAATGCTTCACTTTTGCTTTAGATCACCTTCGCCTTTTAGACGTTAGAATCCTCTTCAACACTAGTAGGTCTCTTTCATCGAATGTCACTTTCTGCCCACTATTTTTCTTTGCCGAGCTGTGTGTATGATGTCATGATTTTAGACATCATACTACTAGAAACGCCCAAAAATTAGGATGTTTCGGTCACACTTGCTCCAGCTAGACGGTCTCCCACAATTCGGTCTCTTAGAAGATCTGAGAGATCCGACATTTTATGCTTTTGAAAAACATCCAAGCATTACATAGCTCCATTAAAGTTAACGCATATTGCAGAATGTATACATTGCTATTTATTTTTAAAAAAGCAACTGCTGGCTATTATTATATTCTAAGGCTTTTTAAGTGCATTCAAGTAATAGAACTTTATTTACAGGCATTTCCATAATTTTGATAACCATCTGTACATACTTTGCCAAAATTAAATTAATGGATTTCTTTTATGTCGATTCCTAGTCACTCACATATCACCTGAAACGAACTAGGAGATGGATTGGCAATGGAAATCATAGAAAACTCTGCCTTTATCGCATGGATACTTTCCAACAATATTATTATTTTGAATTTCATTGCCATTACATTTATTTTTAAAATAATGGAGTTTTGAACCTTTTTAATTAATAGAATGTACCCCTTCACCTGAATGCAGCAGTTCGAATGATGTAGTAATAAAATATAACAGTATTGGTTATACTTTATTATTGAAAAAATAATAAAGTATAACCAATAAGTATAATGTATATAAGTATAATAAACTTCCTCATCCGAAATTTTTCCTCTATAAGAATAAGATTTCTCATTTAGAGTACTGTTGCTCTTCAGGAATATTAAATCCAAACTTTTCTGTTTCTTTAGATGCTCTCAAGTCTTTAGGCGTCATTTAAAATTATTGCTTTCAGAAAAGAGCATAATTATTTGTTAATGATTAATTGAAATGTCATACTCGAAGTCATTACTGAAAATGTAATAAAGACAGTAGAAATGATACTTCTACTGTCTTTATTACATATTTTAACAAGGTCAAAGAAAAGTTTGCAAAAGCATGAGATGTGGTATAAGTATTCTAAGTAAATTAGAGTCTTAATTTTTTTCTTAGTACATTTTAAACTATACTCAATATTAAAGAAATGCTTTTCTTGTGATATTCATAAAAGTTTAGTTTTTTAAAGTAAGGTTTTTAGCATCTCATTCTTTATATTGTTGTTTTCATCACTCAAAATTTTGATTAAAATACAATATACTATTTTTGATTGCATTAGTAAAAGTATTTTAAACAATTAATTTTACTTCTTCAATGTTTAATCTATAATTCTTTGATATAAATATAAGAAATTTTTTTTTCCTTTTCTAAATTTATCCTTTCTCTCTACTTATTGAAACCATTTCTAAAGAATCAATACTTAAATTTACAGTAATTCCAAATTTATTAAATATATATATTGACATCGAGATTTTACTATCAATTTAAATTAACTGCAATTAAAAATTCATCAGAAAATAAGTCATTCTCATCAAGAACAAACAGCAACACAAAATTTCCTCCTTCAGCAAAGTATGAAAAAATTAGAAAATTCACTTACAAGAAGAGAACAAGTGAAGTTAAATGTATATAAAATCACAAATAACATCTTAATTTTAAAAATTTATTCAACTAAAACTACACAAAAAATTTATATTTGAACATTTTCAATTCCTTCATTCTTTAACCTCTTAATTGACTGGCTATGTCTCTTATCTCTTAATCTTTGTGCAGCAGCTTTTTCCTGCCTGGAAAAATACAAAGACTTATTATCCATTGTTACACAATACAACATACAACAGACTTCCACATATACAAGTTCATAACTGAACTTATTACTACACTGATAATTAAACACATTTTTTTCTGATACTAAACACATTATAAATTTCGACTGAATACTTTACAGCATGTTTTAAAGGTTTAATATTAAAAAAGTCCAAGAATAAAAATTATATATATATTTTAAAATAAATTTGATAATATATAATTTAATTCCAAGAAACATACAATCAGGTAAACTGTACAGTATAAATATGCATGATTTCAAAATAAACAAAACATTGATGTGAAACATAAGCCTCAATGTTTTTCAAATTATCTAAACTGATTTTATTGTTTTTTGATAAACAATTGCAATAATATTAAGAGGTGCATAAATGATGAAAGATTTAAACTGACAAACTTTTTAGTTTTCAAAAAAGTTTGATGCCTTTGTAAAAGACGCAATAATTCATCTTATTAGGGATAACTATTTGTTATACTAAGAGATTAATCAAGAATATATTGTGTTAATTCCCTCATCTTTATGAAATACAAAATAGTGTAACCACAAATAAAAGGTAAATAATGATATTTACACAATTTTTCTCTATATTAACATAAGTTTTATTCATTTCTTATGAAAAAGTAGTTTTTGTAGGTGGCTTTAGCCACCTTCTTTTTAATAATCATACTTTCATTTTGTACATTCATCTCCCCCCCTCCCCGTAAAAAAAAAAGCAAGAGATATTTTTAGCAAAATTTGCACTTTTAAGAGACAAACACTGAATTCGACTTGAAAATGATGATACATTTAATTGCTATCTAGACTTTAAAAAGTTACATTTTTTTAAACATGAAATACTGCATTAATAGTTTTCCCTTTTGAATATGGATTTTAATTACCATTCAACCAATCACAATATGATTATAATTATAAACAATTATCTCTTTTTACTCAAATAATATGTACATTTGTTTTGATAATTGCAAGTTGGTCATCCGGTAATTTAAGAAATTTATCTATTTGATGATTAAAGAGAAACTGTTGCATGTTTACAGTGATTCTATGGCAATTGAAAGCTATTAAATTACTAATAAAATCAACATACATAATTTAAACTGCATACCTTTTCTTCTGTAAAGCTAGTGTTTCAGGTAGTATTTCTGGAGGTGGTTTCTCAGCTTCTCTGATATAACATCTTAATTTATCCATACAATCTGCAAGATTCAATGTCTGAAGTCTAGTTTTATCTGACCTTAAAATCATGAAACCATCTTTTGTGATTTGATTGTGATGCTGCAAAAAATACTACACATTAATATTTGATTTATAAAATGATTGAAACCAATTATTTGTAAAATTTCAAGAGACTGTTTAATAAAAATTACAATAAACAACTTTAATAAATATTTTTAGAATTTATGAAGCTGAAAAAGTTGGTCCAAAATAATGGAATATTGTTAATTCAAACAAATTAGATAAACAGTGTGGTTAATGGGTAAACATTAACTTAAGGACATTTGTAAGTTTAAACTTTTCTTTGATTAGAAAACTATAATGTAGTTTAATTTTGAATGCCTTTGAAGATAACTAAGAAATGGTTTTTTTTAAATAAATATTTGAATATATCTGTTGAAACCAATTTATCAAGATTTGAAAAATTTTTTTCATGATTCCAACTGATCATTTTTTTTTTGTTTTCATTGACACATAATTTATAGGTAAATACTGATTCCTAATACTTTTTGAAACATATTTTAATGTAGTATTTATCTCAATGACCTCATCTTTCATGATACACTAACAAGGAATAGTCTTCCTCAATATCGTGCACTTCTGCATCTTTATCATGTGAATTGACTTAATAGCAAATTTGATCAGAGTTCCATTCATAATGCACATTTCATGTAATTCAACTGTTACTTTAACCATCATTCAGCAGTTTATGATTCTAAATTCACTACTAGGATTCCTATCTTGAGCCACTGACCCCCCCCCCCCAAAAAAAAAAACTACAGTTTTTAAGCACATACTAAACATTTTGCAACTTAATTTTGCAGCAATGCTTACTAACAATTATTTTAACAATAATTGCACTCTTTCTAAGCATAATTAACATTTTTTCTATCATATTTAGTGCCACAGAGATTATAGAAACCTATAAACTTGAAGTCTATAAAATATTTTCAGCAATTTCTGATGTGACTATTTGGTCTACTATCAGCCATAAAGACATCAAGTCGATTTCAGCTGTAGAGTCCCACACAAATGCATTTCAGAAACATACTGGCATTCTCTATGTTTCCATGCAATTTATTCATTGTTTTCTTTCTGCTCAGCTTTTCATCAAGTATTCACTTTCGACCCAGTGTCCTCTATTTTTGCAACAGACTCTGTTTCTCTTGCAACAGGCTCTCTGTTTCAAGAACTTAATTTTCATAATTGTCTCTTTCAAGCTGTTATAACTTTCCAAAAAAATTTTGTAATTACTTTTTGATTTAGTATAATTTCTTTCCTGCATGCACAACTGATTTATAAGCTTAGTAAAAGTCCTTTCTTCATTTCTTGCAATCAACATTCAACTGGATTCAATTGTTTGAAAGTTGCTAAGCAAAATATTTTATTTCATACTGACATCAGACAAATAACTTACATTCCCTCCTCTTCATGGCCATTATTTGTTTAATTTCCTAGATTCCTGAGTTTAGAAATGAGCGTAAGAACTTTATTGTCAAGTTATCAGTTAAAAGCAAAAAAATTCAGTACAAATTTTAAACTTGTCTTTGATGTGACTTTAAACTGATATTTTAGAATCACCCAGATATTTTGCACATAACATTTATCCATGATTTTCAGATACACTATATCAGTAACTATACTCATCTTGCTGGATTTAGAATAACTATCTGTCTTGTACTCGAAATCATTAAGTTCTAGAAATTTTTGATACCATCAGCATTACAGGAATTCAACAAAAATTCCGACTTTAACTAATCAGCCATCAATCACTACTAGCTGTTTTTAAAAACAATATTCCAGGAAGTATCAAATCTTCCTCTTCCAAACTAGTTTGATTCTCAATAGCTTAATATATCTTGAGAACACTACTTTCATTTACTTTATTTCATTTCAAAAACAACTTACCACAAATACTGTGAATCTGTTAGTTTTTCTAAACAACAGTTATCTGATGATCTTAACTAGACATGCTCACTATTGCTTTAAAAACTCGTCATACTATTTGTATGAGTGCAGATTCTAGTATATTTTATTTGCATCACTTGTTTAAATAATGCATTAAATAAAAAAAAATATAAGCAGAAAAACTCTAGTTTGGCAGTTCAAAGTAAAAGAGAGAAAAATAATAAGAGAAAAAAAAAAGAAAAAAAAAGTATCTTAGCAATATACAGAGGGATATTGCCCATCTCTCAGACAATTAATAAGGTTACTACTAATATTGTTATTTTCAAAAAAAAAAAAAAAAAAAAAAAAAAGATATCAGCATGCATAATTTTAATAAAAATATTTGTTTCAGATGGTTTACACTATTTATAACAAAATTCAGCACCTGAAAAAAAAATTCTGACTCAAAAACTGCATGACTGAAAACTTAGGCAGTATTGTCTCTTCACATAATCATTTTTAATTGGTCAAGCAGATAAATTAACTACAAGATAACATTCTTATTCCAATAATTGATAACTAATAAAGTGCACTAGAGGAATGTTGTTGCTAATCCTTAACTTTTTTCTTCCCAAACAAATGCAAATAGAACTCATAATTAGAATTACTCCGGTAACTACCATTTTAAAAAGTCTTCAATACAACTTTCAAGCAGGCTGATATTTACACTTAAATTATTCAGTCAAAAATATTTCAGAAAACCAATTCTTAATAGTCTAATGAAGTTTAAAAGTTGACAAGATTTAATTCAATTGATAAAAGATGTCTAATAAATTTTCAGAAAAATCTAGAGGGTTGGACAGCTAAGCTTTGTGTGTTTTAATCCATAAAATGAATGACAAACTATTTTATAATACATGCAATAGCAATACATTATTATATAATATATGAATAGTTTATAATAAAATATTTTATAAAATATGTATAATAAAAGCCATTAAAATAAGTCTTGTCATTATAGAATGCAGGAGGGAGAAAAGAGAGTTATAAAATGTAATTCAGAATTTAAATACTTTAAAATAATGTAAAACTTTTCATCTCATGGTCATAATTTAAACTTCTAAGTAATGAACAACATAAGAAATGGGACTGTTAATAGTAATAAAGTATGAAAATAATTTAAATAGCAAATGTTTCACGTTTGTACCCACTCAGATGCAACATTATAATATTTCAAACTGTTACAAATACTCACAATTACATCAGTAATTTAAAAGAGTAATTAAGTATTGAACTAATTCAAACTTTAAATATTATTTAAGAATTAATAACAAAGGTAAATTCACAATTGAATTCAAAACTAAATTTTAAAAATAAATATATCTCACTAATTTTAATAAGTTTTCTCTGGCTAGATCTGGTATCCAAGAAGCTGTGGCAACATGAAAACGTACTTCTACTTTTGTGTTAACTGGAAAGAGAAAACAGCAGATTTTAGTTACCAATCAAATAAAAGAATATTGCACTTCAGTTCTGTGATATTTTAAAAACAAGCTAGCTTTATCACAAAGATGAAATTATTTCTATTAAATTACAAGAGAAAAATGATTAATAATTATATAAATTAATTTTAACAAATATTCCAAAATACATACAGAATAATATGAAATTTAATTTTATATTAGTTATCTGCAATTATTATACATTGATTTTACTGCTCAGGATCAGTTTGTAAGATATAACATAATAAAATGTAAAAATGATTAGGGGGGAGGGGAATTTTATTTTTAATCAAATTATATTTAGTTTACAGCTTTTAAATAAATTTTCAGAGAAACCTATAATTAAAATATAAACCTTTCAAAGAGTATAACATTTTCAGAGTCTTTATATTCTGCATATTGTCCTCTTTCTTAATGTAATATCATCAGACTAATGACAAGCATAAAAGAATTTAATGCAGTACTTTGGTAATTCCAGTTACAGATACCAATAACAACAGAACAAATCCATTTTATATATATATATATATATATACATACATAAATTAGTATCATATTCATTGTTTAAGACGATTACAGTCATATTATAGATATCAAATTCTCTCTGTGCAGTCTTAAATACATTTTTACTAACTGATAAAGAGACAGATAATGAAAATACTTTTATACCCCTTTTTAGATATTTCACCCCATGATTGTTTTAAGTCAAAATTTAAGTCGCAAATCTATACTACTATTATAAATATGAAAGTTTGGATGGATGTTGTTAGTCAATCACGTCAAAACAGCTAAATGAAATTGGATGAAATTAAACACAAACATGAAATTTAGAAAAGAACATAGGATAATATTTATTCCGTTTAGTTGAGTGGTTAATAATACATAAACATAATTTTTCATTAATACTTTGTTTGGGTTTACATTGCTGTAATTTTTTTATGTTAATATAATTCGATCTTTCTTGTTCATTTCTCTTGATTTCCCCCCCATGCTGTATGTATTTTTTCTGCCTACTTTCATTGTTTTAGATTAAACTTTTTTGAGTGCATTCTATATTACTGTATTTATTGATTTTTTTCTTCTTCTGTATTTCCACCAATTTGCTTTAGCCTTCATTGAAACCTTATGATTGGAAATGCTATTGCTGCTGTTCGTGCAACATTTGTTCATTTTGCTAAAATTTGACAACACACTACATTTTTTTTTGAAGAAAATGACTGCATATCAAAGTAGTTTCATTGTGTGTTTTTGTAATTAAAATATATTTGTGTTAGCTATATATTTTTCATATATGCTTATAGTGGTATATTTCCGTTAGCAAATAATGTAGAATTCTGCCAAATTTCTTTGGCGGTTGTTCATCTGCACCTGACAAACGGAAATGTACCTTTATAGTTTTAAGTACATAGTTTTTAAGTAGGTTCCCCCCTCCACTAATGAGGCTAGACATACATGTTTTTGGCCAGTTATTTCAAATGATTCTGTTTTTTTGTCGTCTTTGATACATTTAAAATTAAACATTGTTAATTAATCAATCTTTTGATTCCTTCTAAAGTACTTCTCAATAAAATTAATACAGAATAAAGAAAATTAAAAATTTCTAATCAGTATTGCATTACTTCTTCAACTGGCATTTAAAACTCACACTTTGCATTTCTCCAATTGGCGTTGAAAATTTATGTATGCATACAGTTTGATAACATTTTACATTGTAAACTGTCAGTTCTCACATATACGCATCAAAATTGCCGTGCATATGAAGTTGTAGATAAAGGCTAGTTAATAATAATAATAAACTATAATTCCAAATGTTCAAGAGGTTTGAAAAGCTTATAAAAACAACTATTGAAGCTAGAAAATAATTTAATTTTAATGAGATGATTGGAATAGATTTATTACATATATTTATGAAAAATGTACATACTGTATGCATATATGAATATGGAAAACTCAACAAATGCATAATGTTAACATAATTTTCAAATGCTTGTTATTGTAACGTAACAATGCAATAATTAGACATCATCCACCCACGATGCACAGTCAGTTCCACATTCTTAGTATATGAACTCAAAATTTCTTCAGCACTCAATAGGTAATTTATAACTTATGATTCAAAATACTGGAATAGGTTTATTCCTTTTATTTGTATAAAAACATTAAACAACCTGATACAAAAAAAAACATTTAACACAATAGAATACATTTCATATTTAAGTTTAAGAAAATTGCCTTTTTAAATATTAGTTTTTATTCAAAACAATTATGGATATTTCATTGCAATGTTAATATTTAAAACGAAATGCATACTTTATTACTTCTGAAATGAAAATGTAATGTAAACTTTTCAATTCAAAAGTTGACTTTCTCTTTTAATATCCTTACCATTTCGAAAGTTTCAAAATAAATAAGTTTACACAGAGAAGTGTTTAATCTTTCTTGTTTAAAGGCACAAAAATATTGTCAACTCATAAGTAATGATGAAAATTCTGCTATTCATGGCAAAGGAAATAAGCACCAAACCTTTAACAAAAAATCTAAGATACCATTCTTCAAAAAAAAAAAAAAAAAAAAAAAACTCATAGGACAGTCAAATTCTTCAGTGAAAACAGAGGTTTTTCGCAACTCAACCTTTAGCTATGTTTTTGTAAGCTTCATCAATAAGCTCAAAATGTTGCTAAACAAGCCTCTTTTTATATCAAGTACAGAGTATCATTAAGGGTGTACCTCCACTGTGTAACTGCTATGTTTCCAATATCAAGTGTCTTGTGTTCAATAGCCAAGGACACATATAGGTTACGAAATTTGTAACTAATATCAACTAACTGAATTCACATTGACTCTAAGTTATAATAACTTCATATAAAGAATAATCATCTTCAACAATCAGTTATTCAATTGCCACATAAGCAGTGTTAATTCAGAGACATTAATCAACTTCATTTCACCATAAAAAAATATATTAACTTTATATTTCTATAATAAACATATAGAATCCAATTTGTTAGATATGCTTGAAAAAATATTTGCAAATAAACATGCAAAATCAATATACTTGTTATAACTGAGAATTCAGTGACAATCTTATTTGACGATATCTCTAAAAAATGAATGGCATTAGAAAGCAGTTGATAAATAACGATATGCCAAGGAAATATCTGCTTTTATAATAAAGAAAAATTGACAAAATAAAAAAAAAGATTGTGACTGGAAAATTTGATTCAAGTTTTTTCTTCTTAGAGAATGTACAGAAAAGTAATGTTTTAAAAATTTCCCACAAATTTGATGAGAGGATGAGAACAGATGGTCATTGAAGATGCATCTAGATGTCAAGAATTTTCATTTGCAGAAAAAAAAAAATGAAATAAGCTCAGTAATTGAAGCCAAAAATTTTATTGTCCTCAATTAAGAATATGAAGCAGTTATTTTAAGATTTTTCTTTAAAATGGGTATGATGAAAAATAGTAAATAATGCCATATATAAGGCTCATGAAATTTTTTATGAATTTTAAATTAGTGAAATCAGATAAATGGCTAGAACCAGAATAATAGTTCTTTGAATTTCCTGCCTTTTTTTATATACATATAGTATAACCTTTCTTTGCATGATGATGGAAATTTTCATTACAACATTTAGTGAGCAAAAGAATTGTACTCAATACAGGTGTACTGTAAGTTGTTGTTGCTGACAACTTTTTTCATGACCATTCAGTAACAGGGAACATAGCTATCAAATAAATAAATAAAATAAAATGCCACAATCATTAAAGCAGGTTTAAACTTTTCAGTTCACTGTTTGTTGTGGTTGGAAGAAACATGGTATTTCTTGAGTATTTTTTATTAACAATCCAAGATTTTTTTTTAAGAACTAAAAGCAATAATGAGTAGAGAAATTTAGAAAAGAAGGAACTGAAGTTTTTGTAATGAATTTACTATACAAATTTGCTTGATGGTAGATATTTCCATCACTAAGTTTTTAAAAAGTTATTTTATACTAAATATTTAAACGAAGATTCTTCTAAAACATTTTTTTTAAAACCTAGAGCATAAATTATACTACACTGATTTATTTCACACATATACACAAAATATCTTTTTAATATATTCTTAAAATGCTCATGATAATATGGACATACTTAGTTGTCTCAAATATTGATTGCTCATTCCACAATAACTGTATTATCTAGATGTTGTCACTAATTCAGTTATGCAATATTTTTTTAAAAAAAATATTCCCCTCTTTGAAAATTTTAGGTAGATTTTGTCTTTTTCTCAGAGAATCTTTCAAGTATATTATACACATTAGATAAAAGGAGGTCAATATCTCATCTGAATATATAGATTTTTAAAACCATGTCTAAATGAACTGTTGATAACATGCAAACTACAAATTTTCATAATCAATGTTGAAAATTCTCTTCACATTAACATTCATTTCAACAGTTTCAGTGCATAATAACAGGCCAATTGGACCTAAAATTTGCTTATTCAGCAGCAACTGCATTTTCTAATCAACTGGTTTCACAAAAGTTTTTGAAATTTCACCACTTTTTGACAAATTTTGAATAATAATAAAAAGTTAAATAAACAGTTATGCATGTTTCATATGGATGTCATTTTCTTACATATAAATGGTCATTTTATCATTTAGTAATAAAATTCCCAGTTTATTATTGAATCATCTGCTGAGTGTACAAAATGTTTCAGGAATCCAATATTTCCATAGAACTATGAATTCTCATAAAATATCTTTCAGATGTGGAAATTACCCATAAAAGATTAGGTTACTTATTTGATTACATTTTCTTTTATTCATTTATTCCACAATCAAAAGTTACATTTGCTTGCATTGTATATGGGATTTTTTTTGTGAATTTCAACCCAAGAATATATATTTAGTTATATCAAGGTACTGTTTTAAAGCAATACTAATGTGGTTTTGGGTTAAAATATTTAATTTTTAACCATTGTTAGATGATGAGGACAAAAGCTGGCATCCCCCACTCTAAACTTTCACACTACAGCAGTGGGAGGACATTTGGCACTAATGGATTTAGCATGTACCAGACTCCCTTATATGATGATTCCTTAGCGGTATCAGGTCTCAAATCTGAAAACCTCCAGTTCCAAATATGAGACCTTAATGCCAGACTACTGTGGACCTAAGAATGTATGATTAAAATGTTCATATATAT
>JAOUZG010038029.1:4137739-4187628 GCA_026289955.1 Argiope argentata | reverse complement strand
ATATATATATATATATATATATATATATATATATATATATATATAGAAGTGACAAAAGTCATGGGATGACTGTTAATATCGTGTCGGTCCTCCTTTTGCCCAGCAAAGTGCAACAACTCGTAGTGTCATGGAGTCCACAAGTCGTTGGAAGTCCTCTGCAGGAATATTGAGCCATGCTGTCTGTATAGACGTCCATAATTGTGAAAGTGTGGATGGTGCAGGGGTTTGGGCACGAACGGACATTTCGATGATGTCCCATAAATGCTCGATGGGATTCATATCGGGCAATCTAGGTGGCCAGATCATGCACTGGAATCGTCCGGAATGTTCTTCAAATCAATCGCGAGCAGTTCTGGCCCGGTGACATGGCGCATTGTCATCCATAAAAATCCCATCGTTGGGTGGGTACGTAAAGTCCATGAATAGATGCAAGTGATCTGCAAGCAGCTGAACATAACCATTTCCAGTCAATGATCGGTTCAGTTGCACCAGAGGACCGAGTCCATGCCATGTAAAAACAGCTCACACCATTATGCAGCCACCACCAGCTTGAACAGTCCTTGCTGACAGTTTGGGTCCATGGCTTCGTGGGATCTACGCCACTCTCGAACTCTACCATCAGCTCGTAACAACTGAAATCGTGACTCATCTGACCACGCCACGGTTTTCGACTGGTCTATGGACCAGTCGATATGCTCACGAGCCCAGGAGAGTCGCTGCAGGCGATGTCGTGCTGTCAGTAAAGGCACTCGAGTCGGTCTTCTGCTGCCATAGCCGAAGGAAGACAAATTTCGCCGCACAGTCCTATCGGACACGCGGCGACTAAACACTAACACTAAATTAAGTAACAGATAAGAACCTTTAGCATTTTTTAAAACCCAGTAGTTTTTTTTAGCAAAAATTATAAGAAAAAAAAATCCCCACACCTTTTATAGATAATTCTACACCAGAAGATTTTAAAGATATAAAAGAAGGTAAACTGTCTATAGCTGCTGGGTTAATGATTAACAGAGTTTAAATTGTCTTCCCAGTGGCAGAATTTTTACAGTAAAACTAAGGCACAAATTAGTATTCTATCCTTTCACCCAGAAAAGTAGAAGACCCATTTCCTTTATTTTTCAAAGGCCATTGGAAAAATCAATGGAAAATGAAATACTTTTTTGAGACCCAAAATTTAACAAAATACAATTCAAGCCATTTTTCTTTAAAAAAAAAAAACAATGAGAATCCTGTTCAATATGAAATTTTGAAATACAGTAAAATATAGGGTTAAAATCGTCATTAGTGTGTCCCCGAGTTTGTCGCCAATATGGCAACCCAATACAAAGCTCTTGTAGTAACCCTAATGATGTTTTATTTACTTCTTCCTACAATGGTTGAGTTGTACATGAGCTTCAATTCTTTTCTGAAAACTTAAATTAAAAATAATATCAATTACATATTTTTTATCTGTATTATAATTAATATTTTTTGTATAGTTAATAAGTTTCCATTATCTTTATAATGCGAATATAAAATATTTAATCATTTACTCGTTTTAATTGTCAGTATGCGATTTCACAAGATCGTCTGCTTCATTTCTTTACGAAGTCGTCTGGTTTCTTTCTTTAAAAACCGTCTGCAATAGAATTATTCGCTTTTCTCTTCATTCTTTCACAGCTCTATCGTTTGTTTTCTTCGCTAGTTATTATGTCGGCAATTATTCAAGAGCGGATGACAGGTGAATGGGATGGGAAAAAACATTTCGAACCTCAGAAATGGATGAAGGGTGATTGGATTAAATACTTCAAGTTTGTACATTATGTCTTTAAAATCTCCCATTTAAACCATTCTTTTTGCATCCATTAAAATTAAACCCATTCTTTTTGCATCCATTAAAATTAAATCCATTCTTTTTTCTCAATTATTTATAATTTACTGTTCATGTTATCCGCACATTCCTTATATTCAATGTGCTAGCGAAGCTACTAGTTTCCCGCTCCCGGGCATAGCGAAGCTACTAGTTTCCCGCTCCCGGGCATAGCGAAGCTACTAGTTTCCCGCTCCCGGGCATAGCGAAGCCGTAGGATGTTTTTTTAAATTAAAAAATTCTGCCCGGTGCCTTCAACAGATGCCTCCGGCATCTGTTGAAGGCACCGGGCCTGAAAAAAATAATAAAAAGACAATGCTTATCGATTAAAAAAAAACCATCATTTTATTGTGAAAAGTCGTAACCGTCACTAACCCATAAAAGTGTTTGTTTACAGTGTCCGCCATCTTTATTGGCGACTTGGCATCCTTGGCGCGGCAAGGGGCACACTATAAGTAACCTTTACCAAATATAGATTAAGATAGTATTCAATAAGACTGACGAATAATAAGTATCATTATTTTTAGTATAATCCTTTTATAATGATTATTCCATATTTCTATTTTCACAATAATTAAGCAGAACATTTTTATGTCAGACACAATTATAAAATTTCCCCCTCATATTTGTTTTTTATTTTTTTCAATATTATTTCATTATAAAACCGGTCAGTAAAGTATTTAGTTATACAGATGAAGAAAAAACCAATATTTGCTTTGTAAAGTAACAAATAAAATTGTATAATATAATTATTTGCAATTCATTAAAAAAATTTCTCCACCATTAATGTCAAATTATTTAGTGAATGGAAATCGATTAGAAATAAACTGGAATATTCTTTAATAATATTTATTATACATTAAAACTATATACTTCTTCAATAATTATTTTAAAAAATATTCATATTTACCTTTATTGACATTCTGTCCACCAGGGCCAGTACTTCTTGAATAAGTTATTTGTAATTTATCTACAATATTATGCAAAAATTAATCTTTCATAAAAACAATTTACGATTGAAATTCAGCATCAAATTTATTATTTGAAAAGAGCATTAAGCTTCATTTATCAAAAATTGAATCAAAATTAAGATACTAAAAAGTTATTTAATTAGTTCATTTTAATTTTCTAAAGATACTGATAAGCCTTCAGTAATACATTTAACATTTAATACCAAAATCATATATAAAGATGATTTCTCAATTCCATTTTCATTGAGAAATACAATGCTCAATTCTGAAAAGTAAAAAAACATTCATACAAGCAGTAAAAATTTGAATTTTTCTAAAAAGAATAATTTTAAGATTTAGTTTTTATTATAAGCCTTTTACAAATCAATGCCATTTAATAGTTACATTAATAAGCCCGATTTTTAATGCAAACTGGATTTTTCAGGAAGTACACAATTTAATTCTGTGCAGTTTTTATAATTATTATTGCTTTATAATAGTAGTTCAGCCATCATAATAATTGTTAATAAGACCAGAAATGGCTGATTACATCATTGTTTCATACTTCCATCATTTACAATTCATAAAATTGCTATAAACAATCTGAATATGGAGATAAAGTTTCAAATTTTATTTAATCCCAATTAAGTGAAATTAGTACTTGGTTATTAATTGCATGACAGTAGCAAGCTTTAATATAAATTGAATGCTATTGGTAACTAATACTTGCAAAACAATGTATTAACATGCGTTCTTTTTTATTATAACTGGCAGGTAATAAATAAACCAGCACTATAAAATAAATAATTTTGAAAGAAAAAAATTTATTTCAAACAGAATTAAAAAATTCAACTGAAATAATATAATTATAGATCTAAACTTCTTAAATACTAGCACATTGAATAACAAAATCTGAGAATTATAGCAAAAGCACAACACAATTATAAAAATAAATTTCTATTTCTATCTGTGAAGCTACAGGATATTTTTCAAGTGAAGAAATTTTAAGGAATTTATAGTTTTGTTTAGAAAGAAGATAACTTAAAAATTAGACAGACTGATTTTTTTAGTAGCATGAGTTTTGTTTAAACACTGTGGTAATACACTATCATACAAACACTAAATATTTCTAGATAATATTTTGGATGATATAACTGAACAATAAATCAGAAAGGGTTCTATTAAAATGACAAGACTGTATATTAAAATGAGGAACTGTGAATTAAAGACAAAGGATTTCAAAATGTTTAGAAAACCATTTTTTATTTTTAGTTCTGATAAAATTTATGGACATACAACTTTAAGTATAATAAATTAATTCATCAGGATTACAAAAGAATAAATATTATTTTTGTAGCTCACTTTAAAAATACCAATACCTTTATTAACTTTCAAAATTCTTTTAATTATAAGTCATTAAATTCTTAATTTAATTAAATTGTTCAATTGATATTTATTTTTAATTTCCATTTTTTTCTATATTGATGCAGTTAAGCAAATTAGCTATATATGTTATTAATTTGTTCTTCCTTGTATTCCTCGTATGCACTACTTCATTTGCTTCCTTGTATTATCAAATTGACAACAAACACTAGGGACACAGTAAATTAGAATTGAACTGTTATATCAATTATACAATGCAATAGAAAAACCACACCATGTTCATTAAATCGAGCTAAAAATGGAAAATTGAGTGTATTAGTTTGACACAAAGCAACACACAGTTTAATAACAGAGAATATTTTAATACTTTTTATTAAAATTAAATTGAATAGAAAACTGTAAAAACACAGACAATATTAATGAAAATGAGGTGCAAACAAGCAATATAATAAAAAGGACTCATCGCAGCAAGTTAAGAAACTCAGAAAATTGCATTTTCCTAAAACATATTTTCACAGTTTAATTAATAAAGTTAGTGTTCAGAGGCAGATTTCCGAACAGGCGCATAAGGCGAGCCTCATAAATTAAGGGGCCTCAACATTTAGTTCAAAAGTAATAATATATATATAAATTTGGCAAAACAGGATAATTTTTAATAAAACCTTTCATTTTTACACTCTACTATTTCCACTCCCAATTCTTCATCTATATTAATGAAAGAATCCTGCAATATTAGTACCCTTGAAAAACCAATTATTCTGAGAATGAGATAATCAAAAGTCAACCAGGGGGGGGGACATTTTACGACATCTTTTATCTTGTATGAAACTAAAGAGATAGATGCTATATTACACTATCCTGCACACTCAGGACCCTATGACGTGCACGAATGGCTCTCAAGGCAACGAACGTGTTTGTATAATAGAGAATAGGACACATTTTTGTTACAGACCTAGGTTAGAAGTTCTTTTCACTAGGAGGTTAATTTCTGCAAAACATCCTGTTGTTAGTGACTTAGCGTTTCATGTTTTTAAAAATATTGCCTTTGATTTGTGTTGTGGAAAAGAATTCCTTTCTGTATTTGACCTTTGACCAATCTGAAAATTGTATATATTTTTTAATAAATTTTTGTATTTTTGAAAATATTGTAATAGTGCCTTTATATTATTTGGCACATTTGAAGGTTAAAAACAGGGCTGATTTACAATATGAATTATTAGGCATTGGCACTGCCCCAAAAGATAAAATAAACTGGTTACTTTGTCCTCTTAACTGAGGATGGAAAATTTTCAACTCAGAAAGATAATCAAAAGACCAGCTAATATTTTTTTTGCAACTAATTTTTTATAATCTTTTAGCCATGCCACTGAAATGAAAATTAATTGGGAGCTTTGAAACACAAAAAGAAAACTATGCAGAAAGACGTAAAAATCCGCTTATATAAGATTCAAAAAATGAGCTAAAAGAGCAGTTGTACAACCTGATACAGTATGTGCACCTAAAAAAACCAATGAGCAAGTTGAAATTGAATATGCATAAGAAGAAAGCATTGAAAAAAAGATTAAAAATCTTGTTGATATGTACAAATTAATAAGTAAAGGGCCGCAGTCCAAATGTAGAGACAATTCTAAAAATATTTTTAACTATTCCCATTTATAATGTAAATGGTGAACACTTTTTCGGCGCTTAAAAGTGTAAAGAATTATATAAGGAATTCTTTATCACAACTAAATTTAAAGAACTTGTCCATGATGCTCATCGAAAATGATATAGACAATAAATTAGATTATGAAACTCTAATTGATAAATTGGCTAAAGCTGAAGTCAGAAAGGTTCCTATTTAGTTTGTTTTTAATATACATAAAGAAGAAACTGCTATTGTTGTTTATATAGCTCAATATATTTCTAGTGTTTAATAAATAATAGTAGCAATATTAGTTGACACATTTATCTTTTCTTTATTAATTATTCAATTTTTTTAAGAAACTTGTTTTGAAATAAACCATGTACTAATTCTAGACTGAAGGTTACCCCCCCCCCCCAAAAGTCACATATGTATAGTTGGCAACTTGTAATTTTACCGTACAATTCCTAAGATTCTTTTTGAATCGAAATAGTTTATAATGATGACCATCAATTAAATAAGTCAACAATTATTTTTCTTAAAATGCGGTATTAAATTACTTCCAGAAAAGCTCAAAATTAGGAGCTATGTATATGTAAATATCAAAATTAAACAAAAAAAATATCACTGCCTAGCTAATTTAAAAGTAGGAATAACAATTTTAATGAATATTATTTTGTAATATATTATTATTATTTACTAAAATTTATATTTTATATCTATTTATAAAGTACAAGCAATTATTAAATCCCCCCTCCCCCCAAAAAACTTACAAACATTTTTTATATTTATCAAATATTTGTTTTTTAAAAACAATTTTAGCTCCTGAAATTTAGTAATCTTCGTATCCGCAAGTTTAAATTTTTACAATTAAGGCTAGGACTTTTAAAAAAATCTGAAAAATTGTACAATAGTTACGAAATAATTTACGTACCTAAAAGCTCCGACCTTTCAGGGATAACTAATTAGATGCAAATTAATTGACTAGTTTTCTCTGTTTTTCAATAAAAGGCATTTTTTGGTTATTAGAAAAGTTTAATTAATTGGAAGTAGAAAATGACTGTTCAAAAAGTTGAAAAAATGTGAATTGATTAAAATTTGCCAGTTGATAACGTTTTAGGAAAAAAAAAAATTATGAGAAAAATAGCTCTACTCTAAAGTAATTGATTTTGTGTATAATGAAGTTTTAGACATGCATCTCTGAAAATATTACGTAACTATTGTACAAAATAGCGTTTATGTTTTAAGAGCAGCCTTAACACAACTTGAACTTCATAATCTTTTTAGATACTGACCTGTAGTATGGAAAAGTTGCTTTAATTTTCAATTTTATGTAACCAGGTCTCACCCCCCCCCCCTCTTTTTTAACATACACACACACAATAGAAAAATCAGACACAGAGCTGAAAAGAGTGAAAATGTATAAAGAGTGTAAACTATAAATATAACTGGAGGGGAGAGGGGCCTCAAATTGACTTGTTCCTCGGGCCTCTGAAACTCCAAATGTGCCACTGTTGGTGTTATAATAGAATGACATAATAATAAGTGTATTCAAAAGGGATTTTAATTAAAATATTCCTAAGCACTAATATATGAGTATTATGCAATATCAAATAACCAAAATAAATAAATGAGAACAAATATTTAATTTAAAACGGTATTCCAGAAAAACATACCTAGTGGGATAAAACCAGAAAATTTTCCAGGAATGCTTTTGATTTCCTTGAGGGAGGAAAATTAATTTAATAGTAGACATTCACTAAAACAATGAATATGAATAAAAAATGTAACTACATAAAAAAATATAAGCTATTAAGAAAGATTTTTTAAAAAAGTTTTTATTCATTATCATTAGGAAACATTTATCTTCTAAAAGGAAGTTATATATTGATTAAAAAATAATCTCAAATAATTCGGAGGAATTGCACTTAAAATATGTTAAAAAATTTTCTAGCACTTATAATAACTAAAAACAGGAAATAAAAATAGTAATAATAACCTTGGCGTTTTAAATAATACTTTACCTTAGGTTTGGACAAATTCAATGAGCTCTTAGGATATATTTGGTCTAAAGAATATTCGCTTTTAAAACTTCTAACTGTAATTAAACTGGATAAGTTTAAAGTTCGAGAACTAATGATTTTGTTTAGAAACATAATGATAGCAATTTTATATAAAAAAAATTTAAAACCCACGACTTTTCACCGCTTAACATCAAAATATCAACAAATACTTTTATTAAAGTAGAAGTGTTTTTCTTACTATCTGAAGTGAAATCAAGATTAAAAAGTTGGTTTCGGAATCACTTTATTTCACTAAGTTTAGAGTATTTATTTTATAAAAGAAGCGCACTGGGTCATAATTTAAAAAGAAAATGATAATTTTCTTTAAAATAACTCATTATTGCCCCCCAAAATTTTAAATTTCGGTTTGTTTATTAATATAAAAATACGTCTGCAATGTGACATATGTATAACAAATGACATCTATGACAAAGAAAAAAAGTGAGCCCAATATAGCTCAAATTTAAGGTATTTATCAATTTATTTTTAATATAAAGTAAATTAGCATAGTAAACATAAATAATTGCGTCAAAGAATTTCATATTCAAATATATCCGCAGCTAATAATAATAATGTGTGTAAACTATTAAAAAACTAAATATATAATAATATTTCAATTGATTTATAATAAATAATGAAAATATTTAGTTCAAATAATAGAGATTTAATTGATTCAAAGTTACTCTTTGGATTGCTGGATATTTATATTTTTATTCCTTAATAGGTTAGATCAAATTTCTTAATGTTTAAATTATTTTCCTTTTGCATTTAATTTATCTATAAAATTTCATTTTAAAGTTGCAAATGACTTTTATTTTGCAATTCAATAACATTATCCCTGGTTTTCCCTACTTGTCCCTCTACTTATCGCTGCTAATCAGCGATTGGTGACAAGAATGTTTTTTTGTGCTATTAGTTATATGCCTTCTAGGTATAGGATACGCGGTTGCCAAATAATTCCCGAGAAGGTCTAAAATGGCTGCTCTCGTAGAAGGGCAACAATATGGCCTTTCCGCTCAGGACAAAATTAATTGTACAAAATCATTAATTTTTGTTAAATTAACGGATTCTGCATTAAGATCAATTGAGGAATGTTTCAAAAATAAGGTAAGTGAAATTAAAATTTATTTGTGATGGTTTTAAAGCCCGTTAAAAATATATCTTTCCGTCTGCTTACACGTCGAAATTTTATTTGTCCTATTTTAAATTTTAAAATAATATCTCAGCTCTTGATTTATTTACTTATTTTAATTTATAAAATGCAAGAAAAAAATTCCTAAAAATTTATATAGCTTAAAATTAAACGTGCAATTGTAGAACAGATGTCAAATCTGATATTGTGTACGTGTTGGGTAATATTTTTAGTTCCGATTTTCTAAATAAGATAATTTCTTGTTTCATTTATAACTGAAATTTTCATAAAGTACTGTCTTTAAACAATTCTTAAATAGTTAAATTAAAAATATTTTATGTAGTAATCTTTAGATATATTTCCGCAATTAAAGTAAATATTGTGCGAGTACCATAAACTGAAACTAATAAAAATTGGAGATTTATCATGGGAATATATGAATTGGAAAGTGAATTTTTTAAAAAACAATAAAATGATTACTATGCATTTGTTTTTTTAATAATTCAATAATAATATTAATTTTCTTTGTTTAAAGAAAATTTCGAAATGCGACCGAATAATGTAATTAAAATTGACGTAATAGTTTTTTGCAGAAAACTTTTAAAAATGAATACGTAAAAATCTTAGTGCTCTTTAAAAAGATTAGATAATTAATTCATCACGAATTCTTTCTGTCAAAATATTTGTCATTTCTGATAATTAATCATCGTATGGAATAATTCGTTTTGTCAGTTTTTTGTAGCTAAAAGTTATTGACATGAAAAACTAGATGCATTACATCAGAATTGCAAGTTATTAAGGGGAAAAAATATATTTCATTAACAATAACTTATATTGGATAAACATGTTTAATAATTTTAGTGAATTAAAAAAAAAAAAGGATTTTTGTGCATTTAAAGAAGTGTTTTGTGTTTTGGCAATTCATTTCTTAAATGATTTTATTTGAAATATATTGTTTTGCATTTTTTGCATCATTTAGAATAATCAATTTAAATTTATATGCTCTTCTCTTAGTTATAACTATTGTAATTTGAAGTATTTTAGTACATATATTTATAAATTAGTTTTATTTATGGGCTTTTTTAGAAATTTTGTAAATAACATTAGCTGCTTATTTTTTACTTGGTTACTATGTAATTCAAAACTGATCACTTCATAATTTGAGATAGAAATATGTTTTTGCATTTATAACTATAAATCTCTATTTTATCTATTATAAAGGATTTCTTTGCATTAAATAATATTTATTATTCACTCTTTATTGATTAATAAATTTTCTATATTTCTTATAATAACCTGGTTAATGTTTGTCTTATTTTGATTGGCTTCTCTCACCAGGTGTCAAGTTAATTTTCTTAAATATAATCTTACTATAGAAAAGCAAATCTGTTTTACTAATGATCACAGCTTGGTAATAATTTCTATACAAATAATATGTGTCAATTTTTTTGTTTGGATATAATTAAACTGTGTCAGAATATATTAAGTATTGAAATTTTGACTATTATAATATATTAATTGGTTCAGTTATGTAATAACAACAGTTAAAGAATCAGTGGAGAGATAGTAAAATTGGATTTTCCTTAAGGGTTTTGAAAATAAAATCTATTTTTATAAATATTAAAAATTAATGGGAAATTCAATACATTTTTATTATAAGGATTATTTGTATAATAAAATGTAGCAATGTGAATTTTATTATATAAAGTATTAGCTAATATTGCATTTTGTAATTAAAAAAAATAGTGAGTGATTACTTATAGCACGAAAAAATTAAATACAGCATATTATTAGTTCTTAGTATCATATTTTATGAAAGCATGTTTTCTTATGGATTTTACATATTGAAATTTTAACATCGTATTTAAAAGATATTTATAAGTAATAATGCAGAAATTTTTAAGTAGGAAAAAGAACATTAAGTAGGAAAAGACAGCCAAATTAGAAATTTTTTGATAAATATTTAGAAATAATTAACATTGTTTTTAAAAATTATTTTAAATTACTATTTAAAAAACCCCAATGTGTTTTTAAAAATACTTAGTTGGAATATAATTATATGCAGCTTATTGGAATATTACATTTATTTACTATGGTTTAATTACTAATTAGTATTGAAAAAGCAAGAATGTTTGTTAATTGAAAATAATATATTCCTAAATATACAAAATCTTGTATTTATCTTGGTTATGCCTGAATAGTGTAAATCATCATTTATAATTTTTTTCTTTTTTCCATTTATCACTTTAAAAGAGTTAAAAGTGGTATCTGATTTGGAAAATTGTATAATCTTTTAAGCTTATTTATGTTTTTGTATTGCTCTTACTGCTGTTTTTTAATGAAGTTTATGTAAATCAATAATTAATATGTATATTTAAATCTATACATAATAAGAAGTATATTTTTACCTAACCTTTAAATTTTTTTAGGTATTTAATCTGTAAAACAAATGTTTTTATAAATAATTTTATATAAATTTAGGTGTTTCTGTTATTACTTTCTATTTTTAGCATTAATAAAAAAATGTATTCTATATTTTATTGGTTATATATAATTAAACATGCAGTTGACACATTTATATATTAGTCTTTAGTAGGCAATGAGTTATTTTCTTTACTTTATAGTTACTTTAGTTAAACTTTTTTAGTTATTTTCTAGATACCTCTTCTCTTGTTAAATCATAGCATCATAATTTCTTCTGTGTTTGATATACTGTTTGTTTTACTTAAATTGGTGTTTTCTGGCAATTTAAGTTGATAATATTTATGGTGTTAAGCTAATAATGTTCACGTTTTTTATGGTGTCTTCCCTTTTAGTTTTCATGCATATTTTTAATTCTCATGTACAAGGAAAAAACACTGAAATCATCATCATCAAAAAAAAAAAATTGATATGTTTGCAAATTTTAGACCTTTTCGAATCAAGAAAATTCCTTTCAGAATTATGATTGTCTGGCAATCACAAACTTTGAGATAGATGGGTGAAATTTAGTTTTATGGTTCTCTACATTAAATTTGTAGATTTTCATCAAATTTTGAACAAAATCAATTTAAGAGAATTGTATGTCTGACTTCAAGCATTCGCAATAATTACAAAACGTATAAAACTGATAAACAGTTTTAGCATTTAATATAAATGATATAGATGTGTATTAAATTTTGAATGAAATCTGTCTGTGAACTGATTTTTTGTCATCTTGAGCATTTGTATGCTTATAAATGAGAATGGAAAAATGTAATGTTTTAGTTGAAGGAAATTTGATCTTGTTAGGTTCCCCTCCTCCCATTTTGCTATGAAATATTAAAACTCATAAGCTTGAAAAATTTAAATACCCATTGTGTTCAAGGCCTTGTTCATTTTTTTGGGGGGGGGATTAAGTTTGGATGATAAGATCCTTATTTAGAAGTTTTGGGGGGTTTCAGAGAGGTAAATGCTGCTACTTTTTTATATTATGCTCTGCATTATAAAAATATTACTGCAC
The DNA here is from genome assembly GCA_026289955.1 of Argiope argentata. Lineage (NCBI taxonomy): Eukaryota > Metazoa > Arthropoda > Arachnida > Araneae > Araneidae > Argiope > Argiope argentata. Next base: position 4,175,146 of record JAOUZG010038029.1, on the reverse strand, counting down.
TTCATTTTTTTGTGTAGATAAGATACAATACCTTTTCCAATTCCCCCAATTCATTCCAGAATATTTTGGCATAACTTGAATACAATATGATATTGAACTTCAAATAGTCAATAAGCCATATTTCAGTGATAAAAGTAGGTGGTACCTGAATGGTACATGAGGTATTGGTAATGTTATCCACTATTTATTTTCATTACTTTTCCCATTAGTAAGATGTTAACCGATGGCAATTGTGAATTTAGTTGCTGAAGAAAATTTTAATTAAGATTTGATAATTTTATGTAGTGTTACACTTTTAATAAAAATGTGTCTGGGAATTTTGACAATTTATGTTTGTGTACTTATTTTGATTATGATGATAGTTAATTATTAAAATTTATTGTTGGTTTAAAAGCATTTATTTGTACAATTTGTGCACCAAATTAAATTTGTTTATAGATTGTTTATAATTTTTTGATTAAATTTATTTTTGCCTGTAGCAATGTTAATAGTCACATATTCATTTTTCATTAAAAATTCAAAATTAAGAAAACTTTTAAAATAGTTACAATGTTTTAGTTGTAATTTACAAAAGATAATTGAACAACAATACAGGTAATAATTGATAGTCTTGATAGTTAGCTGTTAAATTGTTTTTTATATGAAATCCTATTATTTTTACGATGGCTGGATTAAAATTTTCTTTGTTGTATTATTAGGCTATGGATTTAATTAAGGATTAAGTTAATTTTTTTAGTAAATTTTGAATCTGAGAATTCTTAACATCATATGGTTATTTAAATATTGAAAACAAAGATATGAATGAGAAAATATGAGTAGAATTAAATAATACTGTAATAATAATAAAAAAACGATATTTAGTTATTTCAAATAATTATAAATGGAATTCTCTTTTTTCAACCGCATTTTTTTAGCAGAATATTTATTTTATATATTATGATTCTTAAATTTTAATACAACCATATTTAAATGTAAAAAATAAATAAAATAATTATTTAAATTTGTTTTTTTGTTATTCCTATTCAACTATTTTCCTTCTATTTGGCATAATTTGTACCTGAAATCAAAGAAAGTGTACTTAAAATGTATTATTTCATAATTCTTATATTTTTATAATTCGTTAAAAATGCTCTTTTTTTTATTGTCCCACTTCTGGTGTTTCAAATTAGTTTCTCTGATTTTATTTCGGAATTTTCATCTCTATTTTTAATAGTTTTTCTATTAAAGAATGACAAGTAATTGGATGACTAAGCATAAATGATAGCATTAACATTTATGTTTATTTTATTTTTGTTTATAAATGTAACATCATTTATCATAAGAATATATTTCTATATTCTATATTTAAATACATTAAAAAAAGTTTGAATATTTTAGTACATGAACTAGAAGCAATGAAATAATTTTCATATTTAAATAAATTTTAAGCTTGTAAGATTTATTAATAACTGTAAAACAATAAATACAATTTTTTTATTCCATTTTATAAAATTTCTTCATTGGGTTCAAAGCTTGATCCAGGATCTGATACAGTTAAAGATTTTTATTTGAAATATGCATAATCTTTGTATTTTATTAATCTAAACATAGTGGCACTCAATTATGAGTACTTTCTTACCATTATTTGTGCAGACAAATCAGAAAGTTATACTTGAGTAAAAATAATACTAATAGAAAAGAAAAGTGTAAATAAGGGTTCTTTATTGAACAATGTGTAAATTAATCATTTTCTGATGCATTCTCTAAATGAAGTATTTGTCACATGGTTTAGTTATCATAATTAAATAGAAATATCTTCAAACGTTTTTTTTAAAATTTAGTTAGGGTGGTCATTCTTGATTTGTGCAAATAATGGAAACCACACAGTTGCTATGTAAAGGCTGTGGGGCACAGAAATTTGAATTTTTTTCCAAAGAAATTCTGAGAATTATTCGAGATCTAATTTTTGCAGTATGAGTTTGCTGTTACTATTGTTAATATACATTTCACATTATAAAAAATACCACATTATAAAAAATATCAAACATTTCACATCATAAAAAATATCAATTTTCTAACTGACGAAGGAATCTTGGGTTCGTTTCTTGTGGAAAAGGTTTTCTTTAGCCATTTCACGATAGAGTATTTCAATGTTGTAGTTGGTACAAAACCACTAGCAGTGACTATGCCAGATAGAAATTTGTTTCCGTTTGCTGCATATTGCTGTAGAAAGAAACAAAAAAAGCTATTAATATTTGTTTTGCAATCTTTAGAAATTGTTGCCAACTATTTACATTATATTGTCAAATGTACATTTTTTTTTACTTTATGTATATATTTGTATGATGGTATTCATTAAAAGTTTTTATATCATTAGAAAAATTTCTGAATGAACTTGCTGCTAAGGAATATAAATAAGTGTATTTTTGATATGAGTATTTTTTGTATATTAAAATAAGCATTTCCTAATTTCTTAAAAACTATTCTCATATTTGAAATATATATATTATTTTGTTACAAAAATTTTGATCCAAGTGTGTTGTTTTATTTATTTGTGTGTGTGTCAAAAAGCCTTATTATTGCCCAACATCTTTTAAAATAACTTCAAAAAGTTCTAAATAGGGCCTTATTAAAACTACTAAGTGTATTTGATTATGTAATGTGATTTGTATAAACATAGAGAGTGCTATAATTTGATGTTGCACTGTATAATAAAGCATTGCTAATCGGAATTAAAAAATATTAAAAAAAATCTGATTAATATAGATATTTTTTACTAGGAAATTGTCATTAAGGTATTGCTTATTTTTAATTTTAGTTTTAAACATTTAAATTTTTTGTTTAATTCGTAGAAAGAAACATTTGGTATTGAATGCTGTTACCAGGGTTTGAAACTTTTTATACATTATCAATTTGACCTGTTGTGAAATCTTACTCATTTTTAATGATATTTTAAGATTAATATAAATAAGTTTACAAAAAGATCTTGAAAGTACTGCTGAAAGTACTGTTTTAATAAAATGTTTGATTAACTTGGATATTGTTATTTTTTCGCTATTTTAATGTTTGAAATTTCTTTTTAGGATACAGCTAGGCCTACAATTCAATTTCAAAATTCCACTGGGGTGAGTAGATTTTTTAAATATTTTATTTCATTATTTAAAAATATTGTCATGAAAAAGATTTCAAATGCTTTCATGATCTGAAATGTTACACTACAAATGAGATTAGATGTTGCTTAATATTAATGAAATAGGATTTTTGATTATACAATTTTGATTGTGTTTGAAAAACTAATGCACACTGTGGGATATCAATTTTAAATTAAAAATCTCAAGTGGCAGTAGTTTTCAGAATTGCAGAAATAATTTCTGAACTACATGTTTTTTTTTTTTACATTGCCATTTACTTAGTAACTACATTGAATTTTCATAAAAATATAGAACTAATTAAACTTTTCTCTTAATTTTTTAATAATATTTTTACAATGATTAAATTAATAAAATTATGCTTGTAAATATTTTCTGTAAATGGTTTAGGGAAGAAGTTGGTCAGATCTTGAATAACACATATTTTATTATTTAAGTGATTTCTTAAGAAAATCCAAAGAAATTATTTGTTAATAAAATTTTTTGATAAAATCTTTGCAAATAATTATAATTCAAATTAATGTATAAAAAATTAAAATTTGGCTTTAAGTTATTTGATTTTCTTCTTTATTTGATGGTAGTTTGGTTTTGGACAAATAGAGGCATGAATGTTATTCTGTCTTTATATATAAAAAGTAAATTGTTTATAACTTTTTCTGTTAAAAAAAAATCCCCAATCTTTTTTAGCTTGATGACCTCTTTAGAAATCCAGTGATTTCTAGCAGGTCATAACCTATCCTTTGATAAAATCAGGTTTCTTAGAAATACTGTATGTAGAGGAAGTTCCATTACAACACATCTCCAGCTGCTTCTTAATTCTCTGATATTAGAATTCAGTTATACGAGGAAAGATTTTACTTTATATATATATATCTGCTCCATAACTTAATAATTCCTATTTTTAGCCTGTTATTAATAATTCTATAAATTTGAGCCCTGTTGTAATTGTTTAAAATTTTCATTTTGTAAAATTTGTTTTTGGAAATAAATGACATTTATAAATCAAATCTAATGTATGTCAATATTAGAGATCTAAAAATTAGTATGTACAGTTTTAAAAATTACTTTATTAATAATTATAACTAAGTAGCATCATTTATAGTCTTGAAGCTTCATCTTCTTTTTAAAGAATCAATTTCAGAGTTTTGGTTTATTAGTCTTTTACAAGCTTAAACTTTCTTTTTATTTTGTTGCATATTCCTTTTTATTTCAGGCGATTTGAATGCAACAGTTTTGCTATTTATCTTGTTTTTAACTGATGATTAAAATTTAATTAAAAAACCATGTCTTGTGTGTGCCTTTTGTTATAGCATCATCACTTTCCTAAAATTTTCAAGGTATAGGTTTCCAGCGTTCGAAAGATTTTTTGCCCCCCCCCCCACCACCACACGCTCCCCTGCTTTCTTGATACTGAGGGGAGAATAAGGAGAGGTTAGGGTCAAGGACGTAAAGTAAATCCTAGATTATTCCTTATAAACCTTTCCGGGTGTGAGAGGACCTTTGCTAGGGGTGTCCGTCTGGTTTAGGGCTTTTTAAGGAGGAGATCAGGTTTGGCGAGTTCCAGTTGTTTTTTCAGGAGACAGCTGTGGAGCCTCTTGGGGTTTTTCTTTTTCGTTCTACCCTCCCACCTACCTTTTTGTTTTCTTGGGTTGTTGACTTTTCAGCATAAACATCTGGAATCATGTTTATTTACATTCATAAATGACAAGAAAATCATCCAGTTTCGATGCAAGAATAAGATGCATTTATTATAAACAGTTTTGCTGTGCAGATTTTTATATCTCTGAATTTAGATTGACCCTGTTGCATTTTATCTATTATTAACTGTTAAAAAAGTTCAAGGGACTGAACAGGAACTGTCAATTTCCAAAACGTTCAATGATGTAAAAGACCATAAATGTTAAATTGGGTGACACAGAACGAAATTTGGAAAGTTGCTGATGGAAACAACGACAAATGTTTGAGAATAAAACTTTTTATATCAAATTACGGGAAAAAAGGGGGGGAGGGACCTTTTAAAAAATAATGGCTATTATTTATTAGGTAATATTATGTATAATTAGGTATTTGATATAAAATTAATACAGTGAATATCACATATATTAGATAAATGCACATATGGAAATGGTGCTGTGCTGTATGGTACAAACCTCGTTTCAAAAGTATTCGCATCAAACTACACTAGACTTGAGAAATTTTCAGCATTCTCAGAATCATTATTAATTTTCAGCTCAAAACGAATTAAAATATATTAACTACTGTTTTTGAAAAACTTGAAAAGGGTACTTTCCTTCGTAAATTCTTATTTTTAGTTGCATTTGATTTGCTACGTCTCGGGGGAACTTTCATTTGTGATCGGGTGCTTACCATGATCAACAAACTGTTAGATTCTTTTCTATTGTTGGAAGCTCATTAGTTGATTTTAAACGAACCAGTGTGTTCAATTTTTAAAACGCAGTGTACATCAGCTGATTTTGTTCAGGAGTCCGCAAAATGTGTGCTCAGGTGACTTTATTTTAAATTGTGAGTGCTTCTCGATGCAATTCGGTTTTGTGAACGCGTTCTGTTTCTGTTTACGGTCGCGCCGAAGCTGTGCACACACAGCTTTTACATATCGCATGCGGAATCGGTTGCAGCAGGTATCGGCTATCAAACAGTACGTCGCACGTTGGAGTATCTCTGGAAACATCTCCTTATTTAGGTGTCACTTCGGAGTTCTGTGTCATCAACGATTAGAATCAACATAATAAAATGGAGGGTTTTTGTTTTTTCCAGAATCAGTACATGTTATCATTTCTTTTGTGCACTGTACTTAGTATATATATACTTAGTATTATATTTAGATTTAGTTTTCAAATTATTCCGACTTGACTGAGCGCATTCAACTCTACCCATGAAATTAACTAATTAACTTTCTTACTGTTATGGAACTTTACTTTTTTATAGTCTTATCCAGTTCGGCACAATGGAAATGAAACATCTTTACCAATTCTATGAGCGTGAAAGGAATCATATGGAGTGTTGAACCCTAACTACGCATATTTTTTCAAGTCAATTTCATTCGATTTTTGATTATATGAAGATTAATTTAACTGATCACTAATTCTGGTTCGAATTAGATTTACTATGGAGTCCAAGTCGCGTACAATGTTTTTTTTTTTTTTAATGAATCTTGTGTATTTAGTTTTTGAATGTACAGATTCATTCATCATTTAAAGAAAGTCGAAGGAAAAAAAAATCTCAATAACATTAACTCAGTTTTTGGAAGTTATGGTGTCGTTTTAAGGCGAATTTATTTCCTTTTTTTTTTCTTTTTATCTTCAGTAATTTAAGATCTCGCATTCATGTCTCGATTTGTGATCTCGTTTTGATTAAGGCTATTATGTTTTATAGGTGAGATTACTTCTCTTGAACCTCTTAATCGGTTTGGACATTCAACATGCATGCATCGATTAATCTCATTTTCACTCTTTTAGATTACAAATTAAGCCATTCATATTTTGTGTAATGCTGTACGAAAATTGCATGGAATAAATAAATATTTGAAACTTATATTCAAGTTTTCAAAGCAACAAAACATTCCGAAATTGAAGACTTCATCTAATTTCATAGTAATGAAGATAATCAATGAAGGGATTAATGTATTTATGAAAATTAGACTTTGAATTAAATTATTATCAATCAATATTATGAAACCTTTTATGGATAGTTTTTTAGAATAACTAAATTGGAGCACTTAATTGTATTCACCCTACTACTGGATCACATTACATTTTTTCCGCTGACCAAGAGATTGACTGCACTTTGATTAAATATTTGACGAAGTTATCAATAGCTATCTAAAGAAAAAGTTATACTTCATTTCCTCCTTTTGAATTCCTGCAATCGTTTGTAGTAACTCATACGACATATCTAAGAATTCGATCCTCGAAGTTTTTCTCGTCTTCATTGATTGGTGTCACCAATCATTTACGCAATCGCTCTCTCTCTCTCGAACTGAAATGTCAGACGAATGAGTCAATGAAACATGCGGGACGAAATTAACTTTCGTCCTCAATTTCTTTCTTTCCTTTTGAAAGAGGACCATTCGATCGGCTTGTTGATCCAACGGGAAGCAAACGGTGAACGGCATATTCCTACGCTCCGTTTGTGCCAGATACGCTGATGGGTTTCAGTCATTTGCATTCATCTAGATGCACATTCTGTATGCACTTCCTATGGCATCACGTAGCGAAGCGTGAACTTCAGAAGAAACAGCCGAAGGGGTCCTCTTCTATTTACGTTCCAGTTTCCTTCAGATATTTGCGGTTAGGGTCCTTCAAGTCAAATGAAACCTTTGGAATTTAAGAAAATATCCTGATTTATAATTTCAAAACTTATTTGGAGCCCCCTCTCCCTTTTTTTTAATCTTTAATTTATATCCAAAACTTTTCTACTCTCAGAACTTATAAATGTGGGTAATGTGGTTTATTCTGCTTGATCGTTAGTCATCAACGAGGCGTACATTACTTCATTAGGCAAGCAGTTCATATTTTCCAAATTTAATTTTTCGTAGAAGAAATGCGGCAGGTAGTGGTGCAATTTGCAGTCACAGTGCCAGATACAAATTGCTTATTCCGTTCGTTTTCGATGTATAATGTCGCTTAATTTATGTAAATATAGGTTTGTCGAAATGAAATTTCCTCTTGTCAGAGAGGCGTGCTACTGTTATATGGATCATAGTGGCAGGAAATTTGGACGCTAGTCTCTAAATCATACACTCGATTTTTTTAAAGCGCAATAAGTCATTGATGGGGCGCTGTAATGCAATAAAGCATTTTACATAATTTCTTCCTTGACACTATTAAGATTTCTTCTTGATATCACAATAATAAGACCTCTAAATCTCCAATCGAAAAACAACCTATATGTTACATTGTCATATCTGAAAGTCTGTTTGCTTGGTAATTTCGTGGATTTATTGCTTTCTGCTGTGGAACATACTGTTTTGAGAAAAGAAAAGTTTGTGGATAACCAGAGAAATCGTGTAGCAATTTCTTTAATAAAGTGTATGTGACTTCAGCGCTACTTGTTCTAATTCCCACCTCCACCAATAAATCTCGAGCACATGATCTTGAGAATCTGTGATTCAAATTTCGTATCATTATGACCTCTACAACGTTACGCATGGGCCTTTGAGTCGGTAACCCTGTAATTCTCTGGACTCATCGAGACATTGATTCACTTACTGCTCGTACCCTATCTTCTTGGTGTCACAGACCGCAGTTGATGGTCATTTTTAGAAAAGTTTTTAATTTTTCACTGGAAATCATAATTTCCAAAAGTCAATTCGGTGTAATTTGAATGATGGGACAACAAATAAGCCACAGAGCTTTGAAGAACATTTCGAATCCCATAAGAAAAGCAAGATAAAAGCGCCATTTATATTTGGTTGTTCTCAGTTAGGTATCGATATGTGGGCATTAGTTGTAAAAAAAAAAAAAAAAAACAGGCATTAGCGTGAAAGATCATAAATATTTCATTCCCCAGTCCCGTCCCATTTTTTGTGGCAACCACATACTGATGACGAGGCACTCAATCTGTTAAGAGTGAAATGCCTTTAAGCTTGGATTCCAATCAGATCCCTGCTTTATCTGTTTAATTTCGTTACTCTAAGAGTAGAATTGCGGGGAAGGGAAAAATGCTGCTAAGTTCAACAGTTTTGAAAAAAAAAAAAAAAAAATGAGATTCATTTACTGTTACAATGGACGTGATTTAAGACTTCAAAAGAAAACTGTTACTATTCCTATTTTTTAATTTATTCTCATGATTCCTCCCCCTTTCCTAACTGGATCAGTTCAGTTTAAATGCAAACTGGATCACGTAATTTTAGTATAAAAAAGTGACTTATGTTTCAAGTATTTGGACAAGAGTATCATCCTTTGTATTTGTCTATTTTTTCTTTCTTGGAGTCTTCTTTTCAGCGTGTGATCTGTGCGTTCTTTGTCGTATGCCTACCATTTTTATTTTGGTGCCACCTGTTTCTGTAAGATACTCCGAATTGCTCTTAAACGGGACTGACGTACGATCGTGATTGTTGGAACAAAATAAGATGCCTCTTCGATGCTTAATAGTACAGAGGAGATGAGAGCGAATGATACAAAGAAAAAAAAAAGTGTGTGTGTTGGACAGAATCCAGCGGTACGTTTGGCAGAAATCCTCCTTGGCTGAATTTGCTGAAGGAAAAAGTGTCTTCAATTCCCTACGTCTTCCTTGTTTATGGTGTGCGTCATTGAAGTGCGATGAATTGTAGATAGCACCTCCTTGCAGTATTTGTCGAGAACATTAGTCTGTCACTGTGCGAGTGTCTCTTAAAGGCTTCCGTTGGCTTTTACAGCAAATAAGGTTCTTAAACATAACTACTTTAGATGCTACAAATGATATTGTAGTTATTGTTATTAATTGCACACTGTTATCAAAGTGCTTCGATTTGAATCCTCAAATTTTTTAAAATTTTTTAAAATTTTTATGAGTAAATTGATTAGTTTTCGAGCGTGTAACTGTGCATGATCAATGCTAGAAAAAAATTAAATTTCAAGAGTATTTCTCTTTTTGTTTTACATTTCATATCTTCAGTAGCGAGCTTTTCAATGGAAAGAGTGACATTCATGAAGCTATTAAAAATGTTCTTGAAAATGAGCAGAAGAAATTTTTCGTATGAGCTGACTCCATTTAATTATGCGGGCGTCTAAAAATTGAAAAAAAAAAAATGTTTTTTTCGAGCTTAATCATGTGCTAAATGTTTTGTTGTTGAATTTCGCTACTAGACTACATGTCAATAAATATTATCCGATTACCTAGATCCCACTGTGATCTCTTTAAGAAGAGCTTACAGTATTACCGTGTTTTATTACTAGTCGTCCTTAATGAAGCCTTGGCCTGGTCTTGAGATTTTTTTGGCCTTGCTCTTGCCTGCCTTGCAAGTTTCAGGCAAGGTATTTTGTCAAGAACGTTACTTCGAAGAACTGTAGCGTTTGTCGTTCGTTCTACCTGGAAGAAGGAAAGACCTGGTGTCATTATTAGTATGTGGTTCATTGTGTGCATTTGTTCTCATTCTTGTGGGCATATACTTATGACATTGTTCTGATTTAATTGATTCTTTGTTTGAGATGTGAAACAAATGAGGTGTAGATCTAAATAAATCTTGTGAGTCTGTCTGATTTATTTGTGTAACCATAATCATCCAGCCTCTCTATTGCTTACATTCTCCCACACATTTTTAAAGCTTTATTATCTAAAATTTATTTAGAGATTATTGTTCATTAAGGTTTTACGAATGCGCACACATTTTAAAAGAATGTATTATGGATTGAAAGAAAATGTTGCAGATATTTCAACCATCTGCAGTAAGTCACGTGACTTTGCATTGAAATTTGCCCTTTAATGATTTGTAGTTATTCATTTTTTTTGTAAACTCTTCTGAATTTTATGTTTATTTCAATATATTTATTATATAATGATAATTATAGATACTTAGAATATACGTGAGAAGCAGATGAATCGTCGAAGTTCCTTGTTTCTGTTCATAGATTTTGGGAATTTTATCCATTTTTTTATTTAAAAAAATTGATACTTTTGCTTAAAAAAATTATTTATTTGTTATTATTGAGATCTAATCCGAATACTTTAATTTTCCTTATTACATTTCAAAATAATAGCAGAGTGAAAATGATTGATTAATATGGAATACGACGAATCACTGCTTCTATATTCTTAACATGAAGTGAAGAAAACTTGATATGTTCCTTGACGTTTTAAGTGTGAAATGTTTTTAATACTCGATATTAATTTCACACATCGTGTGCTCAATACTGTTCCGTTTGTAATTATCGTTTAAAGGACAAATTTAATATATTCTAGCGTTTTATTCATAATTTCATTTTTTAATTCCACGTCATTGACGGTTTAGAGAACTTTTTTTTACCCTTTCTCTATATTCATGGCTTAAGAGATTTTTTCATTCTCCCTTATGCATTTCAATTGATACACATCAGTTCCATTATTTAACAGCCGGTTTTTATTCTTAACTACGCAAACGATATTTCTTTCCTCCATCACTAGTTCTCGTGAAGCAGATGTCACGATTTATACGGATCGCGTTGCTATGGGAAAACGAGATTCCATTTTAGAAAGTGCAAAAGAAAGAAAAGCATGAGAAACTTGATGAAATTAAATGCATTATTTAGTCCAGTTGCTGCTTCATTCGATTCTTTTCTTCGCAACTGTGAGAACCAGTTTCTTTTCCTCGTCGAACGAGTTCCTTGTAAAAGAGTTTTGTTGTCTGAAAATGGCATCGTGCGGCCGACTTGCTGTCTGGAGTGACCTAGTAACTGGCTAAAAGGCTTTGAACAATTTACTTTCGAATTTTATCGTCGCCGAAACTCCCAGTAGTTTGCCTTTTTTTTTTTCCCCATTTAAGCCATTTCTTTATTTTTATTATTCCAAAATCAAATCCTTTTATCATTTGGAAGGAACTCATTTTAGCAGAAGGCTCATAGTATAAATATCCATTAATGATGTATTTCAAAATGTAGAATGTCAAATGAACTTTTCCAGTCAAAGGTGCTACTAATAATTGTGAAAATAAAATGTGGAGCAATTTTAGAATATATATGTTGGGTAAAAAAAAAGTGGAGGGATAGAAGATTCAATAATAACCTATTTATAAAAATAATATACATATATAAACAACTGGTAAATTAGCAGGATTTAAAACTGCTTTTAACAAAATTCTTATCTCGAGGAAGATATGATTAGCGGTGGAATCATAACATTATCTGTCAGATTAGATTATCGCAGAATGTATTAACTGCCATAAAATGGTGCATTGGGAATTCATTGTTCTGTGTTTATTATTATTTTGGTTCTTTAAAGCTCATTTTTAAAATCTTTTTTCAATCTTTCCTCTATTTGCATGCCATTTTGAGAAGCGTTTAAAGTTTTGTAGATTTTAAAAAGCAGATAACAAGTTAGAAGAAAAAAGAACTTATTTTATTATAATTTGATATAATAATAGCAAAGTTTGTTCTTCTTTTTAAATCCGTTGAACTCCTTTCTCTATTTCATCGCGTAAATTATTAAATAATCTACATTGTTATTCGAAATTGTCATCTACCCCCCCCCCCAAAAAAAAATCAACTCTCATAATGACCATTAATTGCGCCACTTTCATTTCAGAGCTTTGAAGATAATTATCATGGGCAAATCAGTTTTTGCTGTGGCATATAACATCGTAACTATTTCTTTTTTTAGATTAGAAATTATAATTGTATTTTTACCTATTCAAATAGCGGTTGTTAAACATGCCTTAAGATAATCATTCTTCATATAATTAGCTGCTATCATAATTAATTGTGATTCAGATTTAGTAGTTTCTTCTGTATATGCACTGTATTTGCATGCATAAAATTTCCGCTCACGTTCGTATGATGCATATCGTGGATCCCACGTAAAAAGCCCTCACATTATTCACTCATTTGACCTAATTTGGTTCCAGGTTTTTGAAGTGATCCAGTATCCGAAATAAAAAAAAGCAAAAAATGATTCATGCTAATCTATTGGCATCTGAAATAGTTATTTTTTTTTTCATTCTTTTTAAACCTGTGAATCAGAAACGGTCTAAAAAAGGGATAGCACAGCTTGAGTCTGGGATGAGGTTTGAGAGCATGATAGTATACTTTAGGGATTCGCCATCATTAAAATGTAAAAATGCAATAGCCTGGCAATTTTGAGAAAATAGACTTCAAACTTTGGAATAGCTTATATATGAACAAGTAACATGTTATTCAAGTTCATTAGCTCAACGGTTTGGTTATCGAAATAACCAGTTCTTTATCGAAAGGTCAGAGTTCAATTTTATTTTAATTTATTTTTAATTTTTCAAAATTATTTAAATTAACTTTGTCAAATTTTTAATAAACAACCTTCATTTCTTTGCATAGAAATAAATGTTTGTTTTTCTAATATTTGCAATCAGTTTTTCAAAGAAAAATTATAAATATAGAGATGCATTAAAGAAACAAAATTATTTAAAATAAAAATTGACAGATATTTTTAATTAATGTTATTAATTTTTACGCATAAATATTTTTAATAGTTTAGTTTTAACTGATTTTTTTTAAAAAAAATTAAAAATTATTGAGCAGCAGTATTGAATTTTAGAATATTTTATTTATATTATGTTTAATTAATTAAAAAGTCGAATAAAACATTTCAAAACCGCTTTGTTTTTCAAGTTTCGTTCGAATTCAAAGGTCAATGAAATTTCGACCCAACAGCTTATGCATACAGTAATTTAGCACCTGCTTGCTACTCTTTATAAATATCTTGAACAGATGTTTGCATACTTAATAAATAATTAACATCTCTTTTTAATATCCGACAGGAATACAGTTTCATTGGGTTAGATTAAATATTTAATTCCTTTTAAAATCCCAAAAATGTAACATTTTAAATTATTTTGAAACGATAATTTATTTATCGTTAAAGTCACGTAATTATTGTTTTTTAAATTATTATTTTAAAAATTAAATTCTAATTTAAAAATTAGGAGTATAAACATTTGTTAGTTATTAATTCAAACAATTTTGAAAAAGAGAAGGACTAGAACGAATAAGATGCTTCTTGAATCGAACTCGGATCCTCTCACTTGGCAGCCACGCCGTTGATAAATTATGCACTGGAAGCAAGTTATTAGTATAGTATATAAGCTATAACTAAAAGCGTTATTTTTTAGAATTTGCTTGCTGTTGTATGTTAATGAACGAATTCTAAATGCTAACTACCATTAAACTAAATTTCATTCTGAAATCGATTTTCCAATTCGTCCTTACTCTTATATAAGGAATTGTAAATAGTTTTGATTACATAATTATTCTCTTATTTGCTTCGGAATTTAACAATTGCAGCTGGATAACCTTCAGATTAGATTATGTTCATATAAGAAAACACTCTTATATCTGAAAGTATTCCGCATCTTTTTCATTTTAGATTTTGTTAAAATAGGGCTCATTTTTGTGATCGAATATTATGTTAGCATGATAGCTTATCACCATTCTATTAGAGCGGTTTTGATTGTATTCTTTGCTGCAAATTTCCAAGTTTATTTTGTGGGTATTAGAAAATAGGTATACTTTCGTTTATGCCGCTCCATTTTTACATTTTTCTGTTGTGGAATAAGAAATCCTTAGATAAGTTTAATAAAATCAGAAGATTGCAGACATTTTCAATCCACATCGAAGAAAAGAAGCGTTGTTTTTTCTGTTTTCCAAAGAGTTGCGCTGGCCTGTTGGGAAGGTCTCGGCTTTGGAACTGGAGGGTTTCAGGTTCCAGACCTTGTTCCACCGAAAAACAGTCGTATAAGCGGGTCTGGTATGTGCTTAATTTGTCGGGCCAAATGTCCTTCCACTGGTTCGTGTGGAAGTTTGGATAGAGATGTCAGCTGAGGTCTCGTCCTCGTCATCTGACCGCTGTTCGAAATTGCGTCTGCCCCAAAATAGGTCTAGTTTTGTTTTAAAAACGGGACGTTGATATATCTAAAATTGAAGGAAAAAGCAATTCCTCAGAATGAAATAGCTACCAGAGGCTTTCAAGAAAAAAGACCGCATTTTAAAATAGATAAATAATAATTATTATAATTATTAAAGTTGATAATAATTATTATATGATTACGGAAAAAAAGTAAGTATGAAATATGACGGGAAAAAAAAGTATAATCATGATTTAAAATCAGCGCCGATTTTTAAAATAATGGCGAATAAAAAGAAATAGCTTGTAAATGCGTACACACGAAAAAAGCTTTAACTAAAATTAGATTGATAAAAATATATTTTAAGGTATTTATAACAACTTGTCTTTTCTCTCCCGAATTTTTAAAATTGCAGCTTTGCTCATTAAGAGAAATTGTAGTTTTAACTGACAGGTTATTTTTAGTATTGAATGTTTACCAAGTATAATTGTAGCTTTCGTACAAATTGTGTATCTTTAAATAAATTTTAAATAAATAAAAAAAATCTATTCACCGCTTTACAAATAGTAGACTTAGGATGGGAAAATCCCAATTTTAAGCAATTGACTGTAATTTGCATGAAAAACGTGTGCGTAGTTACTGTTGTTTACCGTAGCTGGGTTTATTCGCAATGCGTTATAAAATGTGCGAAATCGTGACCAACTCTTAAAATAGATGTCAAATCACAATCAAGAATTTGAAAAAAGTGAAGCGATGATAGCTTCGTAAAATAACTCTCATTTTTGATGTCTCAAAATTTATGGTGTTATAAGCTGAGGGGTAGTTTATTAAGTTCATTTTATTATTAAATAGGTTGGAGGCCAAACGAGTAAATCTTTGTTTATTTGGTCCCGAACATTTTAAATAGTGGAGGTATTTGGAGATGATTTTAAGTCCTGGTAAGAATTTTATAACGTCGAACCCTTTATTGCGATTTTGCCGCAGAAGACTTTGATTTTGCCCAAAACATTAGAAGTTGCAAGTTTTTTTTTTTAAATAAGTGTCTAATGAAGTTTGTTAATCTCCCTTGGTACATCAGGAGAAATTGAACATGTTTTGGTTCGAATTGACCATCTTTTTCAAAAGAACAACATTAACTAAGTTCTTCGGAAAATTACCTCAGTTTCGTAGCGAGTAACTTCAAATGCCAGTATATGATTAGCTCTGCCCCGCTCTTGAAAAGATTCTACAGCTCTAGGATAGCCAATTTCTACATAAATGTCCCGTCCGTGAAAAGACTGAGAATTCACTAGCTCTGTTATCACTCTGGTAATAAAAATGTTTCAAAATTATTTCTGCTTTGGTCTTAGCTACAATGAATTACTACGCCAGATTTTTTCAAAAATAATTCATCAAAATAGTTAAGTCTCCATAGTAAAAGACACGTGCAACGTAATTCCATTCAAGCTCTATTTCCCCCTTAAATAATCAAAATATTATTTTCTATTAATAATTGTATCACAGAAGTGTTAGTTTAGCAATTCTTTCAAATGACATGAAAAGCATTATATACTAGTCCAAACTAGTTTCGAATAATTTTAACTATCCCCGATTTTACGAATTAAATTTCTATACCAAATTATAACGTGGAGGTGTTCATGACCACTTTGTCACATCGCACAATTCCGAAACATCACGACGTTTTTGCCACAGTCTTGGATTAAAATTAAATTAAAGGGGGAAAATACTTGGTAGCTATTCTCACGCTCAATTGATGGAAAAGCACTCATGGCTGTTATCTCAAGCCCTGATGCAAAGTGTGCTTTATTTCACCACAGCTTTCGAGATAAATAAGAGAAAAACAGCCGAAATCGTTGACTGATGCCGTTTTATTTTTATTTCCTGGTCTATCCCTCCCACCCGAAATTTTATTGTGCCCACGATTTCTGGTGACAAACACTTGAGTTGGTGTCAAAATCTACGGAGGATAAGGTCACGGTGTCGTTGCTTTAATTTTTTTAAATTCCTTCTTCTGCATAATTATCTCCCAGGCGGTGTGTTTCGGGAAATGTTTTTTCCCTGAGTCACGGTTCTTTGTCATTCTGGCACATTGAAAAGATTCGCAGGTGTTCTAATTATATGTTTTCGGCGGATAACCTCGTGCCCCTCCATTCCGAAATGTACTTAATCTGTATTCGTGTCTTTTGAATCCGACTGCTTTTGTGAACGCCCTTTTTATTTGCGACGCAGTAATGAGCAATTCATTTTTGACGTGCTAAATCCGAGACTTTTTTTTTTTTTTCACATGTAAGAATTTTCATTTGCATGCTACATAACTTTAACTTCAAGAATTATTTGAATATTCTCGTTAACCTTTTGGGTACCACAGGGACATACGTGTCCCCCCAATATTTTAAATCATCCAAAGCGATAAATAAGTGTTTGATTTATTGAAGTGCATGTCCCAATGGCTTTGTGTGACACATTCGTATATTAGTGTGATTTTTAACTACAGTCGAGTAATAAAGAAACTCGAACGAAAACTGTATGTGCCATTAGTAAAGTTGCACTCTGTAAAAATTGTTTTGCAATGCATGAGAGGCAGAAATGTCATAAATAATGCTGGATATGCAATTGGTGAGCGTTTAATTATTTTAAAATATTGTAAAAGCTAGAGACTCAACTTTTCACTGTATTTTACATGGTCACTTCAACCCTAAACATATGTCTCATTTAAGAGGACA
This sequence comes from Argiope argentata, assembly GCA_026289955.1. Classification (NCBI taxonomy): domain Eukaryota; kingdom Metazoa; phylum Arthropoda; class Arachnida; order Araneae; family Araneidae; genus Argiope; species Argiope argentata. The sequence continues at coordinate 4,157,789 of JAOUZG010038029.1, read as the reverse complement.
TGGACATATATGACCCATTAGAGTTTTAAATTATCTTAACTTCGAAAAAGAAAAAACTTGTATTAAAAGAGTTAATGCTTCATGCTTTACATAAAATGCAGAAATCGGTACCAATGAACATTTTATATAATGAAATATGCTTGCAGAATGATCAACGAACTCTTGCGGATGATCTCACATATCAAGACAAATAGCTTTTGTTATGGAACATAAAGTAGAAAACGAAAGAAAGAACGTAAAATGTATAGAAATCTGTTTATCAGAGCATTGCTTGAAAACAAGCAAGGGTACTCCCGAATAAAGTGTATAAACCGGTTTAACCCTTTGAACTATGATTTCAACTTCCTAATTAGATGGCATATCCTTTTGGGGCGTCTATAATTAATTCCTATACTAATATAAAGGCATTTGAAATTTTGCATTTTAAATTACTTTCACTTAATTGTAGATTTAAAATTAAAAATTCGGTAACTCAGAATCTCGAGTCAGACTCGTCATTGTATTAAACGAAAGGGTTAATGGAATACTCATTTGCAATGCCGTGAATAAATTCGTTTCGAATGCCGAGTTCTTTTAACACTCCAAAGATTTTCTTTGATGTGATGGAGGAGGAGGTGGGGAGGTCTGAAAGCTTTGAGATTGACGCCTGTACGAATTTATATTCCATTAAATTGGAGTTGTTTACTCACTCTGGTATATCCTTTTTATTTGCATATTTGACTGTCAGTGAATTCTCAGTAGCTATTCCCTATGGCGTCTTTGACCTCGTGATTTGTTGCAAAAATGGTTTCTGTAAAAGCATAAAAGTTTGTAGGCAGAATTTGAGATTCTCTTTAATAAACAAACCATTCATACTGTCCACTGATGCAGCTTTGATACTTTAGATTAAGGTTTGTGTTTTAATTGCATAAATAAGGTCGCATTGACCTTGTAAGGTATCGGGCTACAGGGGTGGAGAAATCGCGGATTCTAAACTTGACTCAATTGAAGATCCGGTATATTACGGTAGCTTTTTGTTTTCAAAATAAGCGTTCGATCTGGTATGGAAAATTGATGGGCGCCTTTACATTAACGTAATCGTTAGCCTAATTCTTAAGAAAATTGCCTCAAACAGATTTCATTTCTCACTGATAAGTGATTACCCAGATATGAAAAGGTAACCCTGAGATGAGAGTCAAAACTTACAGTTTTTAGGTTTTGAAAAAGTCTTTAATAGATGGCTTAATAGACGCCTTGCCTTCCTCATTTAATTAAGATGAAAAATTAGATTGGCCTGTACGAAATCCGGATACTCGGAGAAGTGTATTGTATATATATTTTTGCAGCAGATTTCTGTTTAAAAAAAAACCTTTCTATGTTTGACGCTCCCCTCCCCATTCCTTCATGTTTTTAAATTTGTCCTGACAAAGATTGTCCTAGATATGCTGGGATATTTTTGTCCATGACCTTAGTGTCGATTTCATAGGGGCCATATGTCATGAAAAGAAAGACCAACAATCGAGACGCCAAATCGTCATCCATCTTTCAACGGGTCCACTGAAATTATTTGCTTCAAATTTTCGCACACGAGAAGTGGCAGTTATTTTTGCATATCTGATCCTCTCTTTCTGTGACCTCTGATCCGTGCATTCTCTCTCTCTGTGCGCGATGAACAATGAGGGTGCATTTCGACATCATTTTTTCACTGTCGTAATTTTCCCCATTACACTTACGCTGAGAATTCTTCCATCTTCCTGCATCTGCGTTTTAAATAATTTGCTGACTCTTTGATGAGCTGCGTCATTTGAAAGATGATGGATTTGATTTTGTTTTTGTGTGAAAAAAACTCTTCTGGAACCACGTTTTCTGTCAACTCTTCTCATGCGGTTTATCGTCGCAGCGACCATCATTAACCGAATGAGCTATCAAAAAATGAGGTCTTTAAGGCAGCAGCTGTTTTCTTTTGAGGTATAGATTCGTCTGATGGGATTTATTTCTTTCTGAGTTGTTTAGGCTCTTTTTTTTTCTGGTGATGGTTGTATTCTTTTTTGTCCTCAGTGTCATGGTTAATGTGAGAGAAAAAAGAAAGAAAGAAAAATGAAATACCATGATAATTACATAATTTTTTTTAAATCTTGCCTACGATGAATTTTTGTTGAATTTCACATGTTCTAATGATTTCGTGATCATTCGATACTAGATATAAGGTAACTAATGTTTGACAGCGGATTCTAAAACCCTCTTCACTTCTGTGCATGCATCAAGATGGGTTTAATTTGTCAAACTGGGATGAGTGGAAAATCGAAAGGAGTAAATGTTTACATTTAACAATAAAGTAAACTCGAATCACTCGCAGACTAAATTAAAATGAAATAATGAAGTCAGAAACGACATTCTACTGAAATAAAAGTGAAAAAAAATGGACGAATGTTTTTCTAATAGATGGAAATCAAGATCAAAGAACGACGAAGAATTCTGGAAATGCCCTCATCCTTCCGCTTTTCACCCCTTAGTGAAATAGAATCGTCGAAAAGGGGTCGTCTCAGGATATTGGAACAAACAGTCGAATGGAACGGAAATTACTTCCAATGGTTGACAGAAATATATAAAAATATTCAGAATTTATTAAGAAAGGTTTCAAATTAGCTCATACTTTAAATGGCATCAGGTCTGAACTCTTTACTCGATAACGAATGAAATCCGTTTGTTAGTGAATTCTGCTTACAATGCCCCCTTCCCCTCTTCAACTGAGATTTTCATTTACTTTCTTGTCGAGGTGGAAGGGAAGAAATCGCTTAATCTGTATGAATTAATGAAGTGAATCAAATGCCCATTGTCGTTGATACGGGAAGGATTGTGCTACATTGAAGTTGATGCACGCAGAAAATATTCTTCAGTGAAATTGGAACTTGTCAAAAACCAGTTATTGGCTCTTTGTGAACTCGGCTCATATTAGATGCTAGAACAACTGTAATTGGTTAAATTTTATCTATAAATTAATTTTTTTTAATAATTTGAGATTTGTATCGGCAAAAATACAATTTTTACATTTCACAATTCGATGAAAATGTCTGTGATTGGAAGTGTGAGTCAATACGTAATTCTATAGTCGTTCGTCTTTTTCTATCTTATTTATAAAGGAAAGAATTTCCATGGAATCTGACTTGTTAAAAAAGAGTGTGAATGGGAAAACTTTAGATTTTCCTAGTCCTTTGAATACATAAAATTAAATAGCCCGTCGAGTTGTATCCAATTAGTGAACAACTCAATTTCCTTCTGTAAATTTTCTCCTGTAATATTGTTGAATCAGGCTGGAGAACAGATGGATTAATGAAAGTGTCGGATTAGTTGAACAATTTTATCGAGGCTATTTTATTAGCAAAATATGCCATTCCACAAAATCCAAATGTATGTTCGCATGATTAAAAAAGAAAACATACAAAATTAAACTGAGAAATATTGCGAAATTGGGAAGGGGACGGATAAAAGTAATACGAGCAACACTTTTTTTGTTTACGTCGCACTAAGGTCCAAGGTCACTGAAATCGACATGCAATTACTTGTTTTCTTTCTCTCTCTCTCTCTCTCTCATCATCATCATCATCTTTTCTTTATTAAGACATTATTTTGGAGGAGCTGCAATTTAGAAAGGCCATTATACAACTTTCTTTCATAATATCTTAAAATAAATGGTAACTGACCATTCATTCAGTTTCAGCCCTTCTTCATATATTTCAATTCTTAGAATACCTGAATTTGCATGCTGTCTTACCGCTGTAATAATGTCAGACCGTTATTATAGCGGTAACCGTTAAACAGCCGTTACGAGAAGTGCTTGTTAGGCACTTCTCGTAACGGCTGTTTTGCGCATAGGGGGGGACCCTCTTCTTTATTGAATAATGTTTTGTAGAATGAGAAAGTATCGTAACCCCAGATTTAGGATTGGCATTTTTCTTGGGTTTCAGTCTATCTGTATTGGACATTTGTTTGAAGATAATCCTTATTTTTTCACAGAAAGAGCTTACGGTCAGATGGCGTTGTCGAACGCGACATCGAAGAATGATCGCAAATTTTTTATCGGCGTCCCTGCTCAAGATAATATTATTAGAAGTGGGTAGCAGCGACATCCATGAGATGATAAAGAAGCTAGCCAGAAGTACCAAAGAGCTTGTAAAGATGCATTCTCTGCCGCAGTAGAAAGTTGGGGACGAGATTTGGTTAAGAGAGAACTAAATAATGGCTTCAACAGCTTTCTAGTGAAAGAAGGATGCTGAAAGCATGGTAATTCTTGCATCGGATATTGTGAGGCATCGTCTTAATCAGGCTGTATTAAGCCATGCTCTGACGACCTGTGCTTGCCTTGAGTGTGGCACATTTTGCCCTCTTACCCCTGTCTTGTGGTTTCCTGGGGCTCTTTGATATCTTCATTTTACCAGCAAGGCTCCCGATCTTCGCCCAGAAGCGTGATGGTCCAATAATGAGTCAGTTGACTGATTTAAGACCATATCCATAAAGGCAACAGGTCGTCGGAATGCAGCTTTCCTGTGTCTCATTTTGCCAAATTTTAGATGAATACTTGTAGACGTCTTTTTTGTAAAAGAAAAAAAAGGCATTGGATATATGTATTAAATTATAAATTTGTTCGGGTATTTGTATTGGAAGAAATAACATTGTTCTATTTTACATGAATTCCTGCGAGAAAAAACGTTGAATTTAACGAACATTTCGCATTTAATAAGAGACGTGGACGAATTTTGCTCTTTAAACTAGGCTGTACTATACTAATGTTTTGAACTTCATGGAATTTTACAGTTTTGGCAAACATGTTGATTTTTATTTCAACGCCCACTTTTTTATTTCCTCAATGAATCGGCTGGCCTTTCCCTGTCGAATGCTGTATGGAGAAATTTTTTACGCTTACTTATAGAAACTTCGAAAAGATCAATTTCATTTAGATGACCTGGATATTGTAGAATTTTAAAATATTGTATGTGGAACGATAGGGTGGATTTTACAATCTTAGTGTGTGTCTTCCAACAGTCATTCTTACATGGCAGTTTGAAATTCATTCATTTGTGTGTGTGTGTGTGTTTTATATTTCTTAAGTCATTCCTTGCATTTCTTTGTAAATTGCTCATCAATGCTTTTCATAAATGTTTTTTTTATTCTAGCATTATCTCTCGACCATGTATCACTAATCACAAATAAAGAAAAAAAATGTGCAGCTTTGTTGTAATTTTAATTCTAATTCCACTTTTTAAAAATTATGCAGAGATTACGATCTGGGATTTTCATTTATTGACTTACTCAACATTGTCTGCGTTTTCTTTCTTTCTAAAACTCCTGTCATGCGCAACTTTTTTTGGAAATGGGGAAGCTAATCTTTTGCAAAGTTGACTGATTTCTCTGTCCTGATAAAGAAAAACTGGAAGTCTGCTGTTCGGTATATCTTTGTTTCCCATTATTCCATTCGCACTGATAAAAGTTTCGAGTTTTCAGAAACTTATTATGTCTGAGGCGTTTGCGTGGCGAGAAGTAGCTCGGATCACCCAGAATCGATTAATCTCATTGCCAGTAAATAAGAGAAGTTTTACATTCGTGCAATTCCTCTATTTCCCTTCACCTTTTAATGATTGTATGTGTTGTCCATTTTCACAGAAATATTGCATATTTTATTTTTCTGACTTTTAATAAGTCGAAGATTGTGCCACGTTCAATTTTTTTAGATGTTTTTGTTATAGAATTTCTTCTTTTTTTTTAAATTTTAATTTTAATTAGAAAATATTTGTCATAGTTTTGCTCCCTATAATTTTTTTTATTTTTCGAACTAATGTGTCTCGTGACGGATATTTGAGATTACTGTAACCTGATGATAAGCAATCACCTTCTGGACTACAGAGGATTCTACTTTTATGGTAAAAGTTTACCACAAAATAACTTCACCGCTTCAAAAAAGTAGCAATGTAATTAAGTTTAATTATAGATAGGGCTTTCTAAATTTGTAATATGAGAGTTGAATGGGAGTTTCTGTAATATTAGAGTGGTTGGCGTTCAGGTTTTTTGTTGATACCTGCATATCATCCAAATAATGCCAATCTTTAAAAATTGCAAAATAAGAGATGGTAATCATCGCTTCCAAAAACGAAACAATACCGGTAGCGATTGTGTAGTGCGGAAACTCGCCTCTTTTCTTTCGCCCCTTTCTTTAATATATAGACAATTTCACTTTCGATTTAAGCGACAATTGTTCTTTTTTCACAAAATTAACGAATTGCAGCTGATGAACATGTGCAGAATTTCTGCAACTGTGCGAAAGAATAGAATATATTTATTTGGTGGAATTAGCAACATTAAATCTGTAGAAACAAAGAGGTAATGTTTAGTTTATTACACTTGAATTTATTGAATAGTTTTTTATTTGAAGAACAGAGTTTATTCACAGTAGATTTTTAAATGAATGAGATAATAATTTTTTTTTTTGCTTTGTAATGTTTTTTGTTTAGTGTAATGTTTTTTGTTAGTTTTTGTTTAAATTATTTGTATCATGATGACAGAAATATTTTGTTTTATTTCATCCGAACCTTAATTTTGTGTGACATATAATTAAATAGCACGAGAGGTAATATCCCTCTCTTCTTCTTAATTTATAAATTTCGCCTTGCTAAATTCGAGATAATAAAGGCATTTTTTTTAAAATTCTGTATGTAAATATGTCTTCTTTTAATATGCTATTATTTCGAATAATGTTAAATTGATGCTTTATTTTCTTGCTTTTTAACTCTTTAAAACCATATTCCGTTATAACTGGCACATGCACGTTTCCTCGTATCTTGAATATAAGTGCAGGTAAAAGACAAAAAAAAAAAAATGTTTTGGGTGGCAATACTAAAATCTGTAAAAGCAGAACTTAGCATTCATTATTTATTAATTTCTTACTCCCCCCACCTCCTATATGTTTTTCTTCTTTATTATTATTGTTATTATTATTTTGAAAAAATATTTTGACATGAACTTTAAAATATTATTTGAATGGTTTCCGACCGCAGATTGGGCAGAATCGATTTAATAGAGAAATTACTGTGCCTTCCAAATGGTGAAGATCCATGTCAGATGCTGTATGCGTAAATGCTTAATATAACTTTTCTTCTTTCTTTTTATTGGTGGACTTGAAAGTTTGGCTTTGGCCTAAATGCTGAAATCTAATCGTTGGAAGAAAAACAAACGATGATACCAGGATTAAAATTCGAAAGATTTACACACGGGTAGTTGGCACGCCCGTTTTTCTGTTGCCGCCCGCCTTGTTTGACTATTTTTTATTCATTTTTTTAAGCATTAAAAGAGAGAGAAAAAAAAGTTTAGCTTTCTCATTCCGAAATACGTGACAAACCACGCAGGTTTTCCAAAACCAACGGAAACCCTGCTTTCGACCTCGGTGTTTTGATGAAGGGGGGGGGACCTGACACGGCGACGGAATTGGGATCAAGACCTCAATACGTATGTGTTAAGTGGACGATTAATAAACAGAGCTTCGAGTGTGTGCTTTAGCTGCCAGTTTTTATTTTTTATTTTTACCCCAACTGAATTGACATGACCACATTTCTAATACCTCTCTCCCCATACCACGTTGCGAGAAAGCGTGGTTACACAAGATAATCAAAAAGCACAGGGGGACATATTATTGTTATTTTTTGGTATGTTTATCTGTTTTCTCGAATCTGATGAATCGCGATTACAGGTCATTCTCGGTATCTGATAATGCAGTGTTTTTATTTACGTTAAACAACTCCTGTCCTTATAGGGTCTGCTGTTAACTTATAGGAGAATGCACAGTCCTTTAAGTTTTAGATTGATATTAACTGAGCTCCATAGATCGTACATTTTGTTCTATTTGATGGATTATTTGTAACGTTTGATATATATATATATATATATATATATATATATATATATATATATATATATATATATATTGACAATGTTATATAAAAATGAATATATTGACGCAAAATAGTACAAAATAATTGTGAAATAGCTTTTGAGGATAATCTTTTCGAAATTTTCTTGTCACAAGCTTATCATATGTTTCGTTCTTTTGTTATTCCATGATTTCTCTTATTAGTTGAGTTTCGAAAATTATTTGATTCAAATTTAGGTATATGTCTTTATAGTTGCAATTTAAGTGTTTTATACTTCTGAGCTAATTCCAAAATAATATTTGTAAGCGAGATTCCATCTCTTTATTGAGGGTTTTGTTTTGAACGATTGTACATAGTGATAAGATAAATATTACTATTATGATTATTTTATTCAGTGTCATTTTCTTATCAACGTTCTGTCATCTTTTGAGCATGAAGTGAAATAACTGTTAATATCATTGCAAATGCACTGCACTTTAATTTGTTCATTTAAAACATAGTTTAACTTTAGTTTTCTTTGTAAAATTGATTTAAATTCGACTGAAGCAAATGCAAAATTTGTTTCCTCGGAATTGGCGCGGGGGGGGGGTATGTAAAAGCGACGAAACCATATATCTGATTCTGACATTTGTTTCATTCCAAGAATATTTCGCACATCAGTAGATCTAAGAAATAAGTCATTCGATTCCTGCTATTAGTTCACACTCTCCCTGTATTTATAATATATTGATCAAATTTCCAACCGTTAATAACACTTTTTATTCACCCATGCTAGTTCAAGTAAGTTCATTAAAACCTTTAATGGATGGCACTCGATGCTAAAACATTGTTTTTCAAATATTGATTCATTCAATAAATTAAATTAATCTTTAATACTTTAAATGGAGTTTTGGCTGTTTGTAATGAAAATTGAAATCGACAGGCAGTAGCTCGCTCGGTAAAGTGCTAAGGATTTCGGTATTCTTCACGTGAAAATAAAGAATGTGGGTTCATTTCTTGCAAGAATCAATAATTTTTTGATAAGTTATTTGTATTAATTTTAATTATTCAATAAAAAATAACTAAAATAACATTTTTCTTTGTTGACCAAAGTAGAAATTCACTTAATTTTTTTAAAAAGAATATAGTAATGGTTTTTTGTTCCCATACAATAAAGCAGCTATGATCTAATTTTTTCTTGGTTTTATTCAGGCATTCAGTTTTCAAAATGCATTTTTAAAGAAATATGTTTGTCAAAGAACGATTTAGTATCCAATACTGTCAGTATAGAAGAGGGTATGCATAAGAATAGTTTATGGGCAAAAACTGAAACACCCGAAATGCCTGTTATCCCAGAGGGAAAATATATAATGCATGTTTTAAAATGGAATATCATTTTGAAACTGAAGAAGTTTATAATCGAATCAGTTCCTCATCTTGTAATTCACATCAAAGTACCTATTAATTTTGGAAGTCTTTCAAATAGCATTGAGAGGAAAAAGAGGTTGATATGCGTAGTTGCATTTGCCTTGTCGGAATGCTGTCTTTTGTACTGACTACGGTAATAATCAATTTCATATTGAATGGATACATTATGTGAGTTAAATTTCAAGCGCTTATCGCATCATTAAATCACAATCAATGAACCACAATTTTTGAAGCCCCATTTGATCCGAATTCAACAGAAATTGCCTCCAATTTAAATATGCAAATGCTTATTTTGTATTTTGATTTGTTCCTTGGTAGAAATATTTAAAACAAAGAATTGAAAATGATTACTTCAAAGATTCGAGATATTAAGAAATGAAGTATCGAAAATAATGTATTCCTTTTTGACAATAAAATTTGTCTTTATGATTCTACAGAATTGAAAGTTTCTGTATATTTCTAGTAAAAATATTTATTACACAATTAAACGAATCTCATCTCAATGGACGGATTAATGTATGACGGAAATTTTTATAAAATGTTGGACCTCAAAAAGCTAAATGAATTTTAATGGAATCAGATGAACGCTGTTTTTATTAGATTTATTGACTTGGTTGCACTTAATTTTTTATTCTAAAAGAAATTATTTAAATTATTTCGCTCAGGTTTACTAGTCCTCTTGACCTTTAGAATATTTGAAATAAGTGTTTGGTACTTTTCCGTTAGCCAGGCGTCAGCATAAAATCGTTTTAGAAATTTGGGGGAATTCTACTTTATTTGGCGATTTTTCGCTGATACCCGGCTAACGAAAAATGCCAGGTGTCTTTATTTGATCTAGATTGGCTTATCGAGCGTCACTAGAACATTTGGAAAGTTTTGGAAATATCTTCAACTTCCTGCTCTAATTTTAAAATAATTATAGAAGCGATTTTCTAAATAACCAATGAATATAACATTGTAAAATTTATACTGCTGGATAGTCGTTTCCTTAATTTTTTCATATGCATAGAGCAGCTAATACAGAAGTAGTAGTTTTACATTCGATTATAATCATAACTGAAGGAAAAGGCCCATTATTTTCTGTTTTTCGTTGAATTCCAATAAGTGTCAATTGTGGAGTTACTCAAAGGACAGTGTTTACATTGTCAGTTGAATGAAGACATTAATACACTCAAAATTAAAATCGCAGGTATTGTATCTAGTGTGGCGGTTGATATGTTGAGAAGACTTGATGAGAGTAGGAATACGGCTTTGACATTCTTCGAATTCCCAAGAATGCTTATATTGATATTTACTGACGTAAGTGAATGAACTTTATGAATGCAATATATATATATATATATATATATATATATAGCAACTGAGGGAAGACTTTATAATTAGCCTCTATAGACAATACTGCTTTTTGGAAAAATTAAAAAAAAATATGATAAAGGCAGTTTTAAATCTGATAACCGCGTGTATTAATATTTTATGCTCGATGCGTCCGCATTTTTTTCTTCTAAGTTGATCGTATGAGCCATTGCTATCTGTACATGGCGATTCTTGTATCGCATCATGTTCATAAAGCATATGTCCTTCAATTTATCTCATAATAAACTTTTTTTATAGTACTATTTTTCTTGTCACACGCAATGTAGTTGTAATATGCGAGCTTAAAAACTTAAAGCTATAAAACCATCCGGTTACTGTCAGTTTATAATTTTAATATCCAAATCAAACACATATAAAACATTAAGCTGCGTATTATGAGTGATTTCAGCTTTTCTTGGGCTAAAATTACCGAACAGCTTAAGAGCCGTTCAGTAAACGTTTTACCACCCCCCCCCCCCCCCGCCACCACCACACACACACTCCCTCGCGACGCCATGAGTTAAAATATCATATTTATAGACACTAATTCCTCGAAATTTCATAGTATTGGTGAAACTCCATAAAAGATTCTCTCCGATACAAATGTGACAGCCGGTTTTATTGTTGAAATTTAATAGAAAAGAACAAAAAAAAAAATTTCTGACATTAATGATTGATTTAAAAAAAGAAGAAAAAAAAAAGTTTTGCAGGCTGCCAATGAAACACATTTCGAAACTTCTGAACCACCATATAATTTTGTAATTTGCTCGATAACAAACACTCGAGGGGGGGAGTGGTCTATAAATCTAATTTGCAACGAATACTTGCTTGGCTCAGTAACAGTGTCTGCGTCTGGTTAAATTCGGCTATAAACAGTTTCCTACTCTATTTATATTTTACGGTCAAGTTGCTGTTGACTCCACATCGCTTATTGTTGGTGGAGTCCATTTTTATGTCTAGATTTCCCATTGCAGCATGTTTCCCCCCACCACTTATTCTACGAAGTGTACTTATGACGGCACGCTTTGAAATAAGACATAAACTATGAAATTCAAAGCTCCGAGAAGCGCCTTAAAGGCCACCTGTCAGTCTAAACAAAGCGTATTTTATCTTTATTTTTTTAAAACAAAATTTGATGTGTTTGCTTCAGTATTTCGGTCACTGTCGGTTTCGTGCTTGCAACAATACATTTTTTTAAAAAAACTTGAACTGTTTTTAAGTTATATTTTAATTACATTTTAAATGCCATTATTACATCAGATACCAAATTGGCTTTTTTTAAAAATCTAAAAAGGCCATTGAGCTGTGGGCCAAAGCATTATGTTCAATGGAGGTTATTTTTCAAAAATAATTTTGCATGCTTTTCTTTTCGTGTGACCTGTTGAAACGAATATGCCTTTTGTGTAACTTCTTGATCCTGCTTTTAAAGTTCTTGTGCTTGTAACCTCAAGTAAATGATATCGGCTGTGTTTTATTTCTGCACTGGCTTTTGAATTAAAGTGCTGCCCTGGCCTGATTTTTGGAACCCTGCTAGAGCCACCTTTTGTAATGGTTACACAAAGAAATTAATATGTTATATGGAGAAAAAAACCCCATCGGTTTCCAGTGTGTTAAGTAAGCTGTCTTTCAATAAATTTTTTCATGTATAAAAATAACTTTATTTTTAATACATAATCGCTTGCTTCTCGTTTCGATCTTAATTTCAGACTGTTATGACAATGTTTTATCGTAATTTCTCTTTCCGTCGTTTGGTATTGATTTTCGCATGCTGTTTTTCCGTTATGACAGTTAACAGCGAAAATAAAATACTAAGCATTCTCAAACTATCATTATTGAATTGAATAAACAATAATATTATATTTACTATCGACTATCCAATTTATAGCTTTCTTAATTCGGATTTTTTTTCAGTCAATTAGTAGGTTTTAAATACATTTCTTATCCATACTTTCAGTTGCTGTGGGAATTTTTATTCACAAATTTGTAAAAAAAAAAAAAAAAAAAGCTTTATATATTTGTTATAACTCATAGTACCGCTTATCAATCTGTTGAATTTTCCGATCGGTTAGAAATACACAAAATTGAATATTACAAGTTTTTCGTGTCATTAAATAAAAGAGGCTCTAATTTTTAAGGAAAAATGTTATTTCTAAAGATTCCGTGAGGTATCATAAATTCTCAAACTCTTTTCTTGACAACCATTCTTTTCTGTTAGCATTTCATTTTTACTTTCATATATATTAAATATGGAGAATGTATGGTGATGGTTAAAACTATTCGAACGAGATTTTGACTAAATCTCTTCGTTTTAGACACCCCTGAATTCGACAAACACATTTTTGCTATTCTGTCTGTCTTATCTATTACAAAGATAACTTCAAAACACTTAGAGCTAGGCGGATGAAATGTGGTGTGCAGTTTTTTCACCAATTTTGTAGATTTTTATCAAATTTTGAGGATATCATTAATAACTAAACTGGATTTAATATTTGTATTGTCAAACATCTATCAAATTTTGAGCTAAATCCAATTAGGAGTTAAATACCTGTACTTTCATAAGCATGTAAACGCGATAAGTTAAATGTATCACATTTGATATTCGATTTCAGAACTACAATTGTTATTCTGTATCAAATTTTGGTTTCATTTGATAGGGAAAAACGCGTTTAAACCACAAATTCACCTTTATTGGGGAGTGTGCCGGAAAGATTTGTCGCGCCCAGTCCGCTGTTTTAGAATGCAAGATCCATGATGAAACCAGAAGGTTCGTTGGGCGTCGTTTCTGTTGCGGATCCTCTTCGTAAATGCGATCGACAAGGCATGTGTCTTGCTGCTAAGTTTGATAAACAACAAGCGTAATGATACAAAGGCCGTACGTTCGAGCTTGTGATGTTTGTCAGCAGAGATTCGTCGATTAGAGGCACTCAACTTTTTCAGATAATGATCATCATGGCGGTACACGTGCTTTGAACCCTTATGCGCTTTCATCATTCCTCACTCGCAGTTTTTGGATTCTGAATTAATATCGCGTGCTCAAATTAAATTGTACTTCAGTCTTATTCTGTTATAAAGAGTAATTTTGTTAGAAACTGTTATGGCCACCCAATTTTCTGCCGCATTTTTGAATCACAAAGATTTTTCTTGATACATAAAATATTATTTTTTGAAATAAGACTTTTAATATATTGACTTATAGATTAAAAAACATTTGGATCATAATAATTAGTTTTCAATATTAAGTCCGTTTCGTGGATTTAAAATGTTGAATCTTTTTGAAATCGGACTTAGTACATAAACACTTTGTATGCTCCTATTAGGTAAAATCTGTGAAGTTATAAATGAATGATTCCTGACAAATTTATCTATATATATATATATAATTCTGAATTCCAGTTCTTGCTGTAGTTATGCATCTTAGATTCATATCTTCCTGAGTTCATTGCTGTGCTTTCTACAGCTTTCCTAAAAACGGAATGACAACAAGATTGATTTTCTTAGAATAGACGGGAAAACACACACACAATGTAATAGAAATAACTTTTAAGTTATTCTTGATTACATTTACATAGTTTATTCGGTAACGGATGCGAGATCTGATTCCACCTAAGAACCCTCGTTTAAATCGGTCTAGTGCACCTTAAATCCGTAGATGCCAAATGTCTTCTCGTTGATGTTGTGTGGACTTTGGAAAGGGTGGGGGATCAGGTTCGGGACCTGACTCCACCGAAGAACCGACGCGTAAGCGGGTCTGATGTACGTTAAATCCGTTGAGGCCTAATGTTCTCTTTATGATTTGGTGTGGAAGTTTGGAGAGGGAGGTGGTGCCTGCTCAGGTGTCGTCCTCGTCATATGACCTCGAATCAAAATTACGAGCTCCGTTACAAAATAACCTTAGTGTTTTTTTAAAACGGGACATAAATATAATTAAATTTGACTAACCTTATATCTCCATGTTTTGAGGTTAATCTGGTTCGCAAGCATAGTATTACCCCCCCCCCTCTCTGGTTTCCAAAAGGTCTGAAACGTAAAAATTCATTCAAATCTGGCGGTCGATTTTTTTTACGGTTTTCTTGTTTCCTCTTCTGTATAAAAAAGTTTTTTAAAAAAATGCACAAAAATTGCCCTTTCGGAAGTAAAAATAGACGTCTTAGTTTAGACGCAATGTTTTTCTTTGAAACCACTTTCTTATATTTCAAAATAGTCAATTTCTATATTCGGAAATTCCAAATGGTTATCCTTTGTGCGCGCATGTTTGTGTTTCACGAATGTGATACGTTCAAACGATTTTAAAAGAGCTAGCTGCAGCCAGTTTTGAGAAATCCTTCATTCTCATTTTGCTGCCAATGTAAGTTTTTAAAACATTACCTCTATCATGATTGTCTGCACTTACCTGGATTTTTGAAATCCAATTCAAGAATTAAAAAAAAATCCATTTTCTTTTAATCAATTGTGAAGAGATGCATTCTGTACGACAGGGAAGAGAGCACGTGCGTGTTGGACAGAGATCAAATCAGAAGAGTCAGATTCTCTCATCTCTGCCCGCTGATGATAGTTTGAGGTCTCCTCTTATCGGAGGGCGATCAAAGCAGATGGATGCAATTTAAAATGATACGCGGCTCTAACTTTGAAATAAAAGGAACTGAAATTTCTCTCGCTGAGGAAAAATCTTTTGTTATGTGTGTCTCGACCGAAAGAACGAGTGTTTGAAAATTAGCCAAGCCGTATCTATTCATAGTTAGCGGATTATATACGTTGGAGCAAGCTAGCAGAAACAGACGATAATGCTTGAAGAGAAGAGAAGCGGTGAAGGGGGGGGAGATCGGATCAGATCTGCTCGCGGGAATGCGCTCTTCCCGATTTTCTCGTTTACTTGCGCATTGTGACACATTTTGTATGGTATGTCGTCGCGTATTGACGTAACCCGACATTTCATTTACTTTCTCCAATTGCACCCAAAAACTATAAGAATATATTCTATAGTTCATGATTTGGCATGCAGCATTCAATCATACAGAGATAGAACGATTTTGATGATTATCGATCCATTGGCGGTTTCGTTCCAAATTCTGACAGATATGCAAATCTGGCGATAAAAACTTAAAGCAAATTCCATCCATTTAGCTCGTTTTATTTTCGAGTTATGTCCACAGGCACACGAATGAGTAATTATATTTTTTTTGTTGAATGACATTTGTTTGAATTAAATATAAATCTACAATTCCAGTGTAAAAACGTCAAATGAAAGTCAGTCTTTCATTTAGTTCTAATTTCATTTTGAAATCGGCATATACGCAGAAGACAATTTCCATTGAAGGTTTCTTTCATGGAAATCTAAATCTGGTTTCTATATTTTTTATAAGACTATTTCGACTAGGAACTTCAAATTCAGATTTCTACAGATCATTTTACTTAAGGTGACCAAGGATCTTTAAAATTACTTTTTCCAATTTTCACCTTAGCACGAAATATCAAAATTAACCAATATAACTCAAAGCTACTTATTGTTTTTTTAAAAAAAAGTTTAAGTAGTTTTGAGTTATAAAATTGGTTAATTTTGAAATCTTGTGTTCGAACTTCAAGATTAATCCCAACTTTTGTTTCAAACGAGTTAGAGTAAATAAAAATAAAAATTGGGGTACTTTCGAGCAAATTTGGAGCGCCTGGAACATTTTTCATTAACGTTATTTATCGCTAATATATTATATTAATCCCCATAATTCATAAATAAATTAATATAATGCTCTAAAATTTTGTGTGTCATCTCCTATAGTGTTGCTCCTAATGTCTGTAAAATTTCAAATTGCTGAGGTGAAAATTGAAAAAAGTCATTTTAAAGGTCCCTGGTCGCCTTAAATAAAGACCCTCAACCACTATCTTTTACAGTATGCAGGAGGCGTAACGTGAAACATATTTTACTCTGTTTGGCCCAGATTCCCTGTTTGCTTTAGAGAGCTCGATTGTTTTATTGAAACTATCTTTATCATGTTAGAATTAATAGACAACGTTGCGAAATCGGTCACGTTGATATATTGTTGAACTCCAGGGGAAGAATGCCAATGCCTGTTGAATTCCTCCCGACGACGGCTCAAATTTATGAAGCTGTTACCGTGAAATCTGTTCCAGATTAGGCAGGCAGCTCATAAAGAGGTAGAGGGATATGTATATATCGGTGAATCTTCGAGGATTTATGTTAGATTTGAAACTATTTGAATTTGCTCAAGTAATTTAGTAATCCAAGTAATTATGAGTGCCGCTTTTTCTGGTGTCATCATGACGAACTTCGTTAAAAATGCCTTCGCATTGAATAAAACAAGTAATTTTATATGTATAGTAAAAAAAAAAGTTTAATTCAATTCCTACTTAGGTCAACAAAGAAAAAAAAATTATTTTTGTTACTTTTTATTAAATAATTACAATTGATATAAATTTATTTTAAAATGTTTGGTTTTTGCGAGAATTGAACTCGCATTCTTCATCTTCCATTACAAGTTTAAAAAAAAATCCATTACAAGTGTCATCCATTACAAGTTTAAAAAAAATGTATTTGAATTTGAGTAGATGAAATAAAAAGCATTTTATTAACAAATGAAAATTTGAACAAGATACACCTATTGAACAAAGTATATATAGGGAGATAGTGAACTAATAGTAGGAATTAAATTTTTAAAAAGCAGTTAAATCACGCTGTCTTATTTCAAGTTTGGAAGATGATTTTTTTTAAAGCTGATTTGTTACCAAAATTTCATAGTTGTGATACTTTGTGAGGAGTTGACACGAACGATGTGTCATTAGATGCTTTGAAAAGTGCCATTTTTAATTTACATTTAAATTGTGAGTAAAATTACCTGTACTTCTTTTTAAAAAATGTTAACTGGAATACAGTTCCTGTTATTTGCTTACATTAGATTTTTTTAAACCCAAGAAGTCAAGTCTTGTACGAGTTTCTTAATCTGAGGAGCGCAGTGGAATCGAAAAATTGACGTTCTATCCTTGTCTTTCTGCTATGTTTCCATAATAGGTCGCGATGATCTGGTGGTAAAGTCTCGGTTTCAGAACTTGGGCGGGGGGGGGGGAATAGATGCCACCAAAGAAACGTCGAGCAAGCGGATCTGGGTCGCGTTAAATCCGTCGAAGCCAAACGTCCTTCTGTTAGCTATGGTGTGAGAGTTTGGAGAGGGATGGGGGTGCCATCTCGGATGTCGTCCTCGTCATCTGACCGCTCTTTATAATTATGAGGTCGTCTCATAATATCTCTCGTGTTGCTTTTAAAACGGGACATTAATGTAACTAAACTGGACCGTGGTGTCCGGATGGTAATGTCACTGTTCGTGAGCCGTAGGGCTCGAGACCCAATTCCACGAAAGGGCCATCGTGCAAGGGGGTCTTTTGCACGTTAAATCCGCGAAAGCCAAACGTCCTTCCTCTGGTGTGGTGTGGAGAGAGGGTTGCCAGCTTGGGTGTCTCCTGGTCTTTTGACCGCGGTTCAAAATGACGAGGTCCGTCCCCATATAGTCCAATTGTTTCGGAAAGAGGGGAAAGACGCAAAAATAGATTTTTTCCGTTTGAAAAGTGGGAAGAATGTTGAGGAGAAATGTATCAAATATTTCATCAATGATGATAGGGCGTAGGTGATTTTTGAGTGATTAACTGGTATATCGATCTGTAATTTCTTTTGCTTCCGATTTTTGATCGTGGTGGGAGCCGCGGTGGCCTAGTGATAAGCGGAGAGTTCGGAGAGCTTCAGGCACCTGATTCCACCGAAGAATCGTCCTGTAAGCGAACCTGGTGTACGCCAAATCCGTCTGAGCCAAACGCCCTCCCGCTGGTGTCGTTGGAAGTTTCGAGAGGGACATCAACTCAGGTGTCGTCCTCGTTATCTGACCGCTCTTCAAAATTATAAGGTCCGTTCCAAAATAGCCTTAAAGTTGCTTTAAAAGTGGTAGTAATATAACTAAACCAAACTTAATCGTGGTAACTGTTTTTTAACACAATGGGAGATAAAAACACTGATGGTGGGGAGAAAATCGCCCATTCTTTATACGAATTTGTAGCAAGTTGAGAATTAAACAAACAATAGCTGGTTTTTCAATTGATTGGACTGTTTATCACAAATGCAGAATGAAGATAAATTGCATTTGTCTACTAATTTGCACATTTTAATGTTCATTTCGCTACGAGGAAGTGTTTATGGCATTTTGAACATGGATATTATTTCGGAGAATCTGACATATGTGCCAGAAGGTGGAAAAAGCAATGTGAAGAATGGATATGCGATTAACTCGTAACAGACAATAACAAACAAACTCGAACACTTCAGTCAATTTATAAGAGGCTTTCGAAGCCACTAAAGATAGCTGGAAGAACTACAGCGTTTGCGCTTGATAAGGAACGGTTCGGTTCTTGAAGGGGAAAAAAAATATGTCCAGAACAGCTACTGTTGTGCTAAATTTTTTGTATCCCTACAGTTCCTCAAGGTTTTTTTTTCATCTTTTATTTGATTAATGTTTTGATACACGGTTTCAGCACTGGATGAGGTTAAAAAAAGTTCAGCTATCACATGGTGTAAAGTTGAGTGATTGATAAAGATTCTATCAGTTTCTGGGTTTAGATAAAACCGTTTTGCGCAAATAATCGCCCTGCATTTTTTATACCCCTGTCTCCCTGGCTTTTTTATATCTATTTAGCGGTTAACGGAGTTGGGGTAGATGACTTTAAATATTAAAAGAATAAAAATGGTACCGCTATGTTTGAATAGTTTTTCCCGATCACATACTAAAATCATGTTTTGTGTTGAATCAAAATTTTCATTTTCTGTTATTGATGTTGTAGAAAGGGTGGAAATTTCCAAACAACATAAATTTTGGATTTTCTCACTTCAGTCGGGGAAAAAAATGTTATTGTAAAAAGTAAACTGTTTTCAAAGATAAGATATTAAAAAAAAAATATCGACTTTAAACTAAATAAAAGGGAATGCGATTATTTTTAATTAAACGGGTCGTTTTTTTTAAATAAAAGTTGACCTTTTACATTGTCATATATTCTTACAGTATATCACATTATAATGATCTGCCATTTAATTGTCAGTAAATGATATTTACTTTATATTTTATTTATATCTTATATTATAATACGAGGAATGGTTGTCAAGTCGAAAATCGCCCCAGAATTAATAAACTCCGGTAAACTTGGGGGTCCGGGGTTTTTGGCCACGAGGAATCGATTGGCGCCGGTTTTGAAGCGCTACGGTTGAGCAGTTCGGAGTTACAGATAGGATATTTTCAAACTTTATTAGTTCGCCATAATGGCTGCTTAAATTTTCAAGTGGTAACGTGCTGCCATCTATAGCCAATATTCACACACACACACACACACACACACACACACACACACACACA
>JAOUZG010038029.1:4113422-4137339 GCA_026289955.1 Argiope argentata | reverse complement strand
TTAATGAAAATTTGCCCTTGAAGTAAGCAGTTTCTAATTGTTATGTTTGAACAATAACGACATGGTTTGGTTCGCCAATGGTGAGACATGTCTGTCAGTCCATGTTCCATCCATCTTCGTAGAGTAATATATCCGTCATTAAAATTACATTTTTTGCAAATATTCACCCCTCCTCATCCCCTTACGAATGGTTTCTTACTCGAGCTAGGAAATTCGAGTGAACCATATTTATTGATCTGGGATTAACACTATTCCAAACGAATCGTACTTTTTCTTTTAATTAGTTGGAAGTGAATTTGAACTTTCTAGAATGGTTTAATAGACCTCAATTTCAAGTTACAACTCCATTTCAGAGAGTGACCATTGGATTCGGCAATACTCATACAAATTTTGCTGTTAAACTTTTCAAATGCAACAATAAATCCATTGAAATATGAATATATTTTTAATAGTATTATATTCAAAAGAGTCTGCTTCAAATAACGGCATTTGAGTAGATGATTGTGACTAACAGTGCTGTTCAAAGTTTGTTTATTTCGAACTATCGATTATGCAATGCCAGTTTGTTTATTGCGTTTGTTGTAGAAGCAATTCCTGAATTATACTACCTTTCTCAAATATATGCTGGTGTTTCAATAAGAAATGCGTTTAAATCTGCGTTTGTGTGGCTTCAGCTCTTGCTGTGACGCAGGTGGTTTTTCAACATCGACCTCACCTGCCTCAGAAATGCTTGTTTCTATGGCGTTTTGTTCCGTTCGCCCGCATCCCTTGTTGGTACCTCCCACGACCAAAAGTGAGAATTTTTGCGTGTGTATATATATAAAAAAAAGTGCAGATGTCGATGTAAGTGAGGGAATCAATTGTTAGGATAAACTCTGAAGGGGAGTTTTTTTTTCTTTTAACTCTCTAACTTTTTAAACCTTATTTTTGAACTTTTAAACTTCTTCTCGGAGTATGCTTTTATTTTGGTGTTTTCTTTATACATTTATGCGACAATCATAATAAAATAGTGGTTTCTAACAATGCCCTCTCTTCCCTTTAAAATGAGTGCTGGAACGTGGCAGATGGAAAGTGGAATAACTTTTTTTATCTAAAACTTTAGTATTCAAAAATATAAGAATTCAACTACCATATTTTCAACTTTCATAGTAACTATGTATTTAAATCTACATTTAATTTATGTAAAATAAAGCTCTAAAAGTTTGCATAAATAATTCATAAATTTTATTACTACCTTTGAAATTCCAAAAATCTGTTGAGAGATTTTAAGAGAAGAGGGGAAGGAATTTTTGTATTTTGTCATGAATTCTGCTGTGAAATTTTTCCCATTTATTTTTTACAAACATTTCAAATTCGCGACGGATTTTTTTTTTTTTTTTTTTTTTTTTCAAATTGCTTCGAAGCTGAAATCCCGAAAGAAAAAAAAATTTTTCTTCTTAGATGTAACCGAATTAATTTATTATATGAATTTTAGTTAAGTAAGTAGAATTCCTAATTCATTTAAATAATTAAGGAGTAGAAAACCATTATTGAAATTATTTGTCAATTTGATTTAAAACAAAGACTTATAAACGAAAATTGTTAAACAAATAACCATCGCCATAGCAACATGCAGTCTTGTTTTTAACATAAATGAATAAATTTATTAATCGATCCATTTTAAAACGAAGTAAATTGACTTTATTATATCGATTTGTTTTACAGATGCGCTTTTTTTTTCCCTCTCGCTAGTATACTAAATATTGTAAGGGTCAGTATTTGATTTCGAATGACTGTCTCACGAGCTTAGTCTGAAAGTTCATTTTTAGAATGCCTCTTTTCTACCTATTAACAAGATAAATCAGAAACACTTCAAGCTAGACGGATGAAATTTGGTATTTGATCTCTTGTCCAAATTTTCAAATTTCTATCGAATTTTGAATAAAATCTATTCTCAGGAAATTGGACTGTTTACCTGACCAAGCACAAATGAACGCAATAATTATTAAAAAAACTACAGGGCTAGGTGAATGAAATTTGGGGCTTAGCTTTATCATCTAAAGTATTGGTACCATTCAAATTTTGAGCCCTGTCCGTCAACATTTGACATTACCGTTTAAATATTCCATTATACTATGAAGCCCGAAAGACACTTTTGTAGGAGTTTGAAAATAAGCATCTGTACACTCAGGCAGTCATGGCCCTGTCCAATATTCGTAACTTTTATGCGAGGTGTCAGGAGGAGGGGAAAGGGGCAGATACATTTATTACGGGTGTGCAAAAATATTTTGTGGATGCTTTCCTCGTTGATTATTAAATAGAAAATTTATTCGTCCATTAAGAGATAGTCAAAAATAGATCTGTTGAAATGTAAACCGAAAAAATAGTGTATTTTTTATTTATTCATTTCGTAATAATAGTAATTGATGTATCCCAAGCCGCAGTTGTCTGATTGGTGAGTGTTAATTACTATCCACGAATAATAATGAAGATGTAAAATTAGTGACTCAGTTTTAAGACCAGAGATAAAAGGCATTCCGATTTTTCCGAATCAAGAATTTTCTCTTAACTTTATGTAATTAATCGGTTTTTTGTATGAAATACGATTGAAAAGAGGAGGGGAGGGGATGAGAAAAAATATTAACTGCTTTGATAACTACTTTTGTGCATGCTCTAATGCGAAATCTTTAAAATCATGCAATGAACGTTATATATTCCCCCTAAAAAATTGTTTAAAAAATCCCTCTTTCGTTAACTATTCTGTAAAGTTTCTTTCATGGCACACTTTTATATCTCAAAATAACTGCCATTCAGTTACTACCGGTTTATTTTTAACTCGTATATTTTTAGGCATGGATAACCAATTGTTTTCTAACTCGCTCGTTACCAGCCAATTAACATCGGTGCGGCACGCATGCCATCCCCTGCCAGACATCTGTTTGATCGAGGCGAAGCGATGGGTCGCTCTCGATAAACCATTTCATAGTTATCGGCATTCTTTTGTAGACGATTTTCCAGATTACTATCGCCAGAAAGAGAACAGATGCGCTTCCATTGTCTTGCCCGCTTCTCAAAGAATCGAAAGAGAAAGGGACCTCTCTTTTTATTATTATTATTATTATTATTATTATAAACTCGTAAGGCTGAATAAGAAAGCTAACTCTCGAGCTGACCTGGTTTTCCCCCCTCCGTATCTCGACTCGACTCTTTCCTTTTCCTTCGCGATTCGAACCGACCCACCTGACTACCCTGATCCAGTTCGTCAACGCCGGTGGAACGTAGTTTGGCAGGCCAGCGGCCTTACACACGACTCGGAATGAAAATACAAATGAAAACTAAATGAAAGGAGAGAAAAAAACTACTACTTGTTGTCAGACGACCTACTTTAAAACTTTAACCGCGTTGTTTGAATTGAAATTTTATTCCAAGTACGTGTGTTGTTCTTCACCATTGCTTTCGATTGTTTGCTCGAGTTGGTGCCTTTTTTAAAAAAAAAAATTGTCAAACGATTTAAAAAAAAAAAAAAAAACTCATTAAGTGAAACTGACAATGGTTCGTTTGCTTGGAACGGATTCAGTCGACCTTAAAATGTTTTGACCAAAAGCGAAGTTGGGTTTTTCCCTCCCTTTTTGTAATTCCGAGAAAATTAGATTAAAAATGTTTAGTATTTTTTTATAGTTGTTGGTAAGCAGAATCACAAAGCATTTTACTTCCGTGTTGTTTTTAATTTTTTTTCTTGATTTTTTTTTTTTTTTTTTTAGAAATTAACTATTGTCTTCAAAATTTTAGATCGTTCGCTTTTACCAATTTTTTTTATCATTTTATTTTAGTGAATTTATTTTTCGCATTAAATCAATTGATATTTTAAAGTGAAATTGAAATGGTTTTTACCAATAACAATATAGTAATTATTAATTTTATAAATATACATTTTTATTAGTGTATTAAACTGTTTTTTTTAATTTGTTTTTTGCTATTTAAAATCTGAGATATTTTGTTTCATATACTCACTATTAAGTTGCCTTATTGGTGCGAAAATTTAACCCTTTGGCAACTGAGAAAAGATTTAAAACTATCAATATTTATCTGTAGATCTAGATGATTACTACATAAAATTCTTTAAAAAAAAACAACAATATGCCTTCTTAGTTATATACATATATACATAAGTTCAGCTCTCTAATCATCGATTGATGCAATTTGGCTTTCTTAGATATTTTTGCAATAATTCACTTTAATACATTCTATCTTCTTTATTACATTATTACTTCTATCTTTTAATACATTAAGAAGTGAGAAATCAATTGCACTAATTACAAATGTGATCGAGTGTTTAAAATTAATATTTCTACAGTTAATGTAGCTCATTTTTAACCATTTTACTAACAAAGTTTTTTAGCTATCAGACACGCAAATCAGATGTGATTATTAATTTTACTTAATTCAATACTGCGAAGTTGGCAATAATCCCTCTATATCAGCTACATTATTACATTTGCGGAGTTGCGGTAGAATTGTTTTTAATTTATTAGCTTAAATCACACTAAATAATTTTCAAAAAAAAAATGTGAACCAGATGTTTCCCTCTGCAATTTTTTAGTATTTTTATTTCTCTAAAGCAGTTACAAATTGTTGAAATTTACGGCGAAATTTTTCAACTCGAAATTTCATTGCAAACTGCTGAAATTAGATCAGTCGAATTTATCTTCGAAAAATAACTTATTTTTGATTTGTTTTTTTTAAACTTCTAACTATAAAGAAATGGAATAAAGATTTCCAGGGAGTGTTCACATAAATAGTCATTAAAAAATGTCGTCTGAGATTCCAAGAATTCCAAGGTAGCATTCCAAGTAAAGCACATGCAATTTTGGAAGTTTCTGGAATGCTTATAGAAGTATTTTTCCTATCAGAATTAAACTTATACCTTAAAGTAATATTTCAATAAATAAATAAAAAAATATGTATAAAAAATATTGAAGCAACGCTTTATATCAGCAGTCTATCAGCAGAAATATTCTCCCCTCGACTTTCCCATATGCTTCCAACCTTTAACTCTTCTCGGTGTAGATATGTTGAAGGAAATTGAATTTGCTTTAATTTTTTTTTTCTTTTCCTCGATTAAGGTCTAAAATCGGATACAAGTCCTATCATTTCTGTGCCACAACTTCGATTCCGAATTTCTTTTATGTAACATATTGTGCTTTTACTTCCTCGGTTACGAAAGATGGAGAAAGCACTGTAATTGTCAAAAATTGCGAACTCGAGATTTGACGAATCTCCTCATTTCAGACCTCCACGAGTTCGGAAAACACATTTTTTCTATCTGATTAAAAATAATTAAAACATTTTGGTCTAGACGAATGAAATTTAACATATGATCGTTACACAGATTTGTAGATTACCATCACATTTTGTCCTGCTGTTCGATTATAAGTTGGTATGATAGCTGCAAAACTAAGAGAGGTATAGATAAAAATTCTGTTCACAGATTTAATATCTATATAGCAGTTACCTATCAAATTTCGAGTCATCCACTGTATATTCACTTATCGTCTGTCGGTCTGTATTTTCTTGAACATTTTTAAACGCGATAACTCCAAAATGAAACGAGGCCATGCCACCGCCATGGCCTGGCGGTAAGGTCTTGTCACGTGATCCGTAAGGTTTCAGGTTCGTGACCCGATTCCACCGAAGAACCTTCGTCTTGTGTGTGCGGGTCTTACTCACGCTAAACCCGTCGGGGCCAAACTTGCACTCGCTGTCAGTGTGGATGTTTGGACAGGGGAATGCCAGCTCAGGTGTCCTCCTCGTCATCTGACCTCGGTTCAAAATGACGAAGTCCGTCCCAAAATAGCTCTAATTTTGCTTTAAATGAGACATTAATATAATAAAACAAAATGAAATGACTTGGATATATCAAATTTGCTACGTGTGTTGCGGTTATAATTGTAAATTTTTGACGAATCTTCATTCCAGTCGATTGGGAAAAACGCATCCAAAATATATTCATTTTCTTGGAAAGTATACGAGAAATTTTGTGGATGGACAATTACCTCTGATTTGTTTACTTATTTTGTTCGTACTTGTACAACAGAGAAACAAATAGCGTATTGGTTGGACATTTCGTTTAATTCTGCCGTTCTGAAATGAGTGCCGTCTCCTTAATTTACTACATTTTTGAATTAACACATTCACTTGCATGGAGCTTTTCTGTCGACGGTTTTGGTCCAAAATTTTAATATAAAAATTGTAAAAACCTCATACCAAAGTCCATATGTCCAGCAGCGTATTTTCTACTATGCTCTATAAAATTCTTTTTGACTGGCCTCGAAGTCTGATGCTTCAGATATAATTATGTTTAGAGGTCGATTTTTTTATAATTATTAAAAAAAATTATATATGTACGAGAAGAAAAAAATTAAGACTGGAATCGCGTATTTACTAACATACTGTCTTTGTTTTATACATCTTCTCTTCTTCCTCTTTCAGCTCTTTATTGTACGCTGACTTTCCTCCATCGAGTCGAAAGGTCGCGTTTTCCTTTTTTGATTCTGGAAAGGGTTAATAAACCCGAATAAGTTGAAACGAAATTTTTCTTTTTAAAATATTTTTTTATTCAAAGTAAATAAATTGAATGTCAATTTTTTTTTCCTTCTTTGTATCGAAGGTCTCTTTCCATTGAAAAGAGTACGTGGTAGCAAAAATAACTGATTTTTTTTCTTTAGTTATTTATCTCATTATATTTTTTTTTCTTGTCTGAAATTACGAGAGCCTGTTGAATAATTCACGTGTAAAGTGAGTTTATTATCAGTTTATTTTTCCAAGTATCAACATTTTTCCGAAGTTTTGAATGATTTTACACAGATCTTTTTGTTATATTAAGTGCAGTAAATCATTGTGCTACTTTGCACTTCAGAATTTCATCCTCCCAAAGTTCGTCATTGAAAAGATATATATACACATACGCAAGAACAATTATTAACAATGAAACAATATTTATTAAGACACTTAAAGACAATTTTTGTATTTAAAGCTTAAATAATAATTAGTATTTTTATTTTTATTTATACTTGCTTTTATAATTTTTTTCTGAGATAATAATTTTATTTAAAGGCCTATACAATTGATCGTATTAAATAAAATTGCCTTTACTATAAAAATTTCGGTTCTATGTTCTTATTTTTGAATTATAATTCCGCTCGTTTATTATCTATAAATATTCTTTTTTATTCTTCTTAGATTTTGTCTTGAATCTTGTTTTGCTTTTTAAATGATGCATTTGATATCAAACAATTCAAAAAAAACATAAGAAAATAAATCATTTTCGTCTAAATTTATATCTCGTAGTTGTAGTTAGCAGTCATCATACTGTCTGTCAGTCTTGAATATCTAGGTACATAATTAACTGTTATTCTTGGACTGGATTCTAAGGGGTCGTCTATCAGAAGGGAACGATATGAAGTCTTTATTATATTCATCGTCGAAAATTCAGAATCACACAGGTAGACAGAACCTAAGAACGATGTTAATTTATGCGTAACTTTTTTTATATTCGTCTATTAGATTCAGAAAGTTATTCTTAGGTTCTGAAATATCCCTTTTTAAAATTATGCCATTTTGAAAGAAACCAACTTCGTTTTCCTCAAAAGATAAGGAGAATATTTAATTTATATTTTCGGTTGTGTTTTCCACATCAGCATTACCAACTGGGTAACACATGAATGTAATAATTGATTCTAGTCTTGCAAATTCTTGAAAACGTTCCTCGAATTCGGAGTGACATTTTATTATTTCGTCATGATATTTCTCTTTGTTTTTTATGTACCTCTTTTTTCAAACGTCACGCCAAAAATATTTTTGAAATTTTTCGATAGTGTTAGTTTTTAGTGTACTCGTCTTAGGCCTTAGTAATGGCGATCACCACAGATTGTCTTGGTGGTCCACCTTTCGATCCTTCACGATCGATTGAAGCCTACCCCAGATTTAAACTTTCATTTGTTAATCCAGCATTCTAAAATGAGATAATCATGTCTATTTTGCGACTTTTAGATTTTTTAAAAAAATCCTAGTTGTGACATATTTTATTGTTTCTGCTGTTTCCAACCCCGCAACGGCACTGTCTTTTCTTCCACCTCGGTGGCGCGGAAAGCCTTTGTAATCGGCACTTCACTCTCGTGTGACATTGGCCCTTTCGGAAAACCGAGTCCCAGAAATCACGCTGGCGTTCAAGTGAAACAGACGAAATCAATTGTGACTGAGTTATGGAGGCTTCACTGTCACTTCATGTGTTTGCGTGCCAATTTTTCTTCCTTCCCCTCCCCCCTCCGTTATTTTTTCTTTGAATAGTAAATTAGGGTGAAGTCATACTATAATCTACTTATTAAAAAGCAAGATAGAACACCTTGAGGATTTTGCCCCTTTTTTTTTGTATATATATATATATATATATGAATAAAAATTAGGGGTAGGTAAATTGTCTGTGTGTAACGTAACCTGTAAAAAAAGATTAAAAATGAAATTTGCTATGCATATTTGAATGTATCATGTCAGAACAGAATTTCTTGAACGAGCAAGTTAAATTATATTTTTATTCATTTAAATTGTTTCGTCGAATGAGTCACTTTAGTACTGCAAACGATCAAAAAAACTTTGTCTCGCATTTATTGTTTTTAAAAAATATCGCTTTTCCTATTTTATTTCATTTCCTATAATCACGTGCTTAAAATGACATTTTTCTGGATTTTATTTGCGGTAGTAATTAACTTATCTTTTTCAAAATCAGAGCTTTTGTAAATGAGAGGGTAACGTGTTATTAAAAATTGATTTTTTGAGATGCTCGTGCAGATAATAAAATTTTTATTTCTCGCCAACGGATTTTTGTTGACGCCACAAACCTCATTCCCAAGACAATATCATGTTCTGACGTGATAATAAATAACCATTATACTGACTCGGTCTTTCTATCGAACCCCTCAACAAACCCTCAAAAGAAATTTGAAAACTTCCGGCTCAATGATAATTGTTTTCTGATGGTTGAATCGCATTATCTTGTCGGGTTTTCCCTATTTGTGAATTGTGAAATTATATTGGATATTTTGCGATGAATTTTTCTAAAAAAAAAAGGCAAAGAGAAGTAATGCAGAAAATTTCGAAATATCTCTGAATAAAATAATTTATTCCAAAGTTATTTTCTTTGACATTAAGGCCTTTGTTTTCAAGCTGTTTGTTATTTTCTCTTTGCCTTAAAATAATTTGTTTTCGAAGCTATTGTACACTTATTAAATTCTTTTTGTCATGATTTCACGTCAGTTCTACGATTGATAGTCCGTAAAGTCATAATTTATCTAGCTTTTAAAAAATAAGCTCAAGAACTTAGTTGCCGCTAGAAGTTTAAAATTGAATACTTTTAAGAAAATAAACATAAAAGAATGGTGATCGCATTCATCTCCGCTGACATCTTAATTTATGAAAAATTCTTGGTGAATCCATTGTGAAAAAAAATGTGCCTGTTGAATATATTATCGCAAATATCATCTGTCAGACAGCAAAGTAAGTAAATGTAAATGTGAAAAATCGGAATTTCCCTCCGTGGGCAAATCACACTGCATGCTAAAGGAAGCGGTCTTAAATTTCAATTTTGAATTGGAAGTGAAGGATGAACAGGTGGTTTTTCGCGAAGTGACAAGGTTTTCGAAGTCTAGACATTCAAATTTTTCCTTCGTTTCTTATTTATTGGTTTTTTAATGTGTGTCTTTGTGGAGTTAAAAATGTCTTCCAAGACTTTACCTTGTCCCTTCCTTCCGTTGTATTCCTTGGCAATAAATATTGAGTACTGTCCCTGGTGATGAAAGATGATGGCTTTAAACAAAATAATATTTTCGTGTGAAATATTTCCCTTACATATTGTATTTTGTGAATTCTGTCCGGCATTTTAAAATACTGGCATCATTTTCGTATTTTTTATTGGTCTCTATGCATTTTATTCAATCTAATAGGCTCCTATTGAATAAAGACATCGAAAAAAAATTGCGGAGTCGATAAATGTCGAGAAAAGTTTCGTAGTGTCAGGATCATGTCGTGGACCTCGCGCAAAAGCTAATGCGTCATTTTATTCCTGCCCTTGAAATACTCGAGGAAAGGAACTGAGAAAAAAATTGAAAAGGAAACACCTCTTGACATTTTCTTTAATTTTGTTGAATGTCCCGAGATTCCATCGCGATTCATTTATTTTCGTAAACGCTCGCTCGTAACATCGCAGAATAGCTTTTGAAGGAAAACCAACGTTGTGGACAAATTTTGCATCCGCCAATGAGTGGAATTGAAAGGAAAAAGATCCTGCTACCAAAGCGTGTGTTTCTGATAAATAGTTCGTTGATTTACGAACTCTCTGGAAGTTTAAATCCTGCGCATGGATCTTCAATTCACTCAGAAGAGGAAAAAAATGTGAATATGAATTCAAATCTAACTGGCTACTCTTTTGAGTGAGTGTAATTTTGAGAGACGTTTGACTGAATGTGATATTCAAATTAACTGTTTCTCTGGTTGGTCCATCGGTTGATAGATAAGATCTTACACACATCAGCTGATAATTAAAATAGTGAATGAATTAATTCTCACCATTATTATCACAATTGCTACTATAGAAATGAAATCCATAAATTTTAGGTAGTCTCCTCTAGGAAGATTGCCAATTGCAATGGCTCTTTCTTATGACAAGTTTCCCGCACAAATTCCTTCAGTTCTTCACCGATCATTGTCCCTAAAACCAGAAACAACCCTTCATTCAAAAATTTATATATATAAGAATAGAATATGCGTTAACCTTGTTATCTTGTAACCAGAATAACTGTAGTAATTTTGTTTGGATTTTAACTGCCTTGGAATGTGTTTTAGAAATGTAAAAATCGGAGAAGTTCGTGAATGGCCCATCTAGTTCAAAGAAGGTGGTAATGGTAGAGAGTTGAAATTTTCATTTTGGTATAACTTTCTTAGTTTTGAAGATACTAAAGTAAGTTACTCAAATTAGCGCCTCGCTAAGACTAACAACTTTTGTTATTAAAGTTTATCTATAACTGCAATATCTTACAAGTTAGGACCTGAAAATTGATTTCCTTGCTCTAATTTTGACTTTTATCAACAATTTATACTGCCAGATATTAAAGCAGTTGTCTTCCAGCTTGCTGAGACGATTTTTTTAAATCAGAAGCTAAAACTGTGGTAATATTTGGAGTTAAGTTAATCAGATTTGCATAAGAAATCTATTTGCAAGCTCCATATGTCGCAACTATTTCTACTTTTCGCTTGTCTATACATTTTAGTTAATTGTTTCGATTTCTGGATGTAATAGCGATATTCTGAATATCTGTAGTATGTTGAACGCATCATTCAATTTTTACGCCAACAGCTTATAGAGCATAATTTCCGTGATATTTTTGCGCTGGTGGCAGTTTTATAAAACAAAGAGACTGCGAATAAATGAGAAAAAGAAAAATCACTTTTAACAAAATTCGATTCAATAGAACAATTGGTTATATCAGATCATTGCACAATAGTCTTTAGAGTGTAATTTTACATAATGCATTCAATTTGCATTGCGAATAAATGCCTTTAATTCATATCTGCACACAAGCTAACAATGACAAAAAAAAAAGCTCTGGTTTCTGTTTATTTAACCTCTAATTCTGCAGATATTAATTGCTTTCAGCACGGACGCTTTCCTTATTTTGTTGCTGTGTTCTTCGATACGCATAAGCGTTATGTAACTGGTCCCGTAAGCAAACACTGACTGCGTTTGTTCATCTGCAGTTGATGTTTACCCTGTCTGCTTGCCGACAAGAAATTCTGAGAATTATTTTTCGTTCATCAGAAAGATATAGTTTTTTTAAATTCATGTTTACTGGCATAATATCTCAAATTTTGAAAAATATCATTGAAAATGTGAGGATATCTAGCAATCTGACCATAATAATTACAGAAAGGTAGTTAAAGAAATTCAAATTATCACAGAAAAGTTACTTTATCAAGCTTAAGAACATTATCTGTTCTTTGCGATTGTCAATATTATTTATATAATTCAAATTTTATTATTTTAAGAAAGAAAATTGTTAGTAACTAATATTAATCCACAAAATTCATGATATATTTAAGCTTATATTCCTTGACTGGAAATAATTTGATGCTCTTCATATTTTGGGACTTATATTTGTCGCTTAATTTGGTCTAAAAAATATAACCAGATTTTTTTTGTTAGTTATAAGTTGACAGAAAATCGTCATTGGCATTTTTCTGGCAAAATAAAATTTGTTGGGAAGCATACTATTAAATACACTTAAATTAAATGCACACTTTAAACCAAAACTAGCGATATTTGATATATAAAATGAAAAAAAAAATGATCAAATTAAATCACTTTATTCTCCAGTTATAACAACATTAAATCTGATATAAATTTATTGTGTTCTCATATGAAAACGGGCGAACAAAATCAAATTATTTGGCATTACCGTATTCAACCTGTTTAGTATTGAGTGTTAAGAAATATTTTTTTATAAAAATTAACTTGCATCCAAAAAATGAAGCATTGATTCTTATACCATTACAGCTATGGATATTCTGCTTCTTTGAAATACTGATGTGCATAATTGATTTATTTTGATACATACAAAATAAAATCGGCGTAGTATAAATTGAAAAGTTTTATATCGTTTGTTTTTGCGATGAAATAAATGAAATCGTTGGGGGGAAGAGATAGGAAAATATATACTTCATATTGCTTTTGATAATGCTAACATAATGCATTTTATCTCTTCAATTAAAAAAACATTTCAAGCGGTAAAATTTGTATTTTTATTTGCTGGCAACATTGAGAAATATATAAAAACTTAAGTGATTCAGCGTAAATAGCACGATGCATTGCTTTCTGTTGTATCAAAACAAATCCTGAAATACGATAGCGTTTAAATTTTTCCTAACGTATCATTTTCTGTTTTGATATCTAATTCACCTGTCGCGTTTTGAATTCATGCTGTATGTCGACAACAGCCCACAAGAATCGAGCTGATGAACCGTTATTTATATTTAACGGGGCATATTTTTGAAAAATTGAATTGTCAACTTGTTTTCTTCTCTCTCTGATACTCATTGTCAATCATTGATGGGGTGTCGATTCGCTGTTTACGACTAACTTTCATTGTTAATAGATAAACACAGAATATCCATTGCCTTGTAACGAATTGCAATTCAGAAAGTATTAAATCTGTGAAAGTAAATAATATTTAATAAAAATTTGTTATGTAGGGATCGAATAAGTTCTGCAATCTTTTGTTAACGACGTGCATCCCTACGACAATCCGCTTCTTGCTAGGAACGTTGGAATATGTCGTTGTCCGTATTCATCATTAATAAAAATGTCATGGAGTTCATTTCTCATAAGCCGACGATTTAATGTAATCTGAAAGGATGAAATCACAGTCCATAAATTCTGGAGATGAATGAAAAGATATAAATTGCCATCGCCACATAGGCCAAGTCGCCGTCTCTTTGAGGCAATCAACTTCTTTCATTCCTACCGTTTAAAGCAAAGATAGCATTTACGCTGCATCTAGTGGCTTCTCTAGAAAAACAAAAAATAATATATAATTTTAAGTATTTCTACTTAGGTTAAAAAAGAATTTTATTTTAGTTACTTTTTATTAATTAATTACAATTAATATAAATAATGTATCAAAGAAATGATTGATTTTCGCAGGAATCGAACTCGCATTCTTCACCTTCACGCGAAAAATTCCGAAATCCTCGCCTTTACAATTGAGCCTGTTGATTTCAATTTCCATTACAAACTTTTAAAACATTATTTAAATCATTGAAAATTAATTAAATTTAATGAATGAATTAATATTTGAAAAAACGAACATCGAGTGTCAACCACTAAAATTTTAAACAGAAATGCATTTGAACATGAGTGGATGAGTAAAAACTATTTTCCTAAACCGATTCCAAATACGTATTTATAAGAGTGACTTACATACAAAATGATATTCTATATTCAAAAATTTGTAACAAATAAAATTAATGGCATCCTGCAATGCTAATCGGGCAAAGGCGAGAAGATGCTCACTTCTTGCTCAATTCCTGCTATTAGTTCGCACTCTCCCTTTATATTATATTATCAATCGCTATTAACGCTCGGAATATGCTGGTCAAAATGTTATTTCTTAAAGAATGATGAAGAAAGGGCAGAATTCTTTCTCTGAAGAATCAGAGAATTGTTCAGGTAGGATTAATTCAGTTAAACGATTGGTTTTTGTATTTTTGATTGCTTGCTTTTAGATAAAAGTTATTGAACTCTTTGCATACAATAGCTTATTTTGATCCCAGAAATCTCTTAAGGTGTTTCTTTAATATGTTCTTGCTTTGCATTCTAAAAATTTCGCTCAAAGCAGACGTTTCGTCGAACCTTTGTACCAAGTGCAGATATTTGCAACCGATTTATGTGCTAATCCATATTTGACCAGCGGAATGCGTTTGCAACCACCATTAAGTTCTTAAGGGCTCTTGACGAAAGGAGGTTATCGTATTAGGTGCCCATTCTGTACCGTGGCGTTTGGTTTGCGGTGACTTGATTTGCATATCTTAATTTCATCGATTCACTTTCATTATCCTTGTATCGTAAGTGTGTCATTCATTTAATGAATGGCGCTGTCTGAACTTTGCGTCTAGAGCAGGTTGTGTGAACTGAAGAAGATAATACGTTAATGTTGGTATACTAAAATGCATTGATTAATCCCCCCCCCCTTCACCGTGATGCTGCTTGTAGCTTGATTGGCTATCTTTATACTGCTTTTTCAATTTTTACACACTTACTATATATATATTCATCCACTCGAGTTCAAGTAATTTTTTAAAAACTTGTTGTGGATGACATTTGGTGTTAATACAGTTTTTTCAAATATTAATTAATTAAAAACTAACTTCCTCGCTAAAAATCTTCATTTGACCATCGCCAAGTAACGAATTCGATTTGTTTTTTCCGCACACTTATGAGGCTAGGCATAATATGCTTTCGACTGATTATTTCAAACGATTCTTTTTATTTTCTTAATGCTTGATACATTTAAAATTAAACATTGTTAATGAATCGATGTTTCGAATTCATTTTGAAGTACTTTCGAATTACAATAATGCAGAATAAAGAAAATTAAAAAATATATTAAAAATTTAAAAAAGTAATCTGTATTGCGTTATCCCAACTGGCGTAGAAAATTCACGCTTTTGCGTTGTCTCAATTGGCGTTGAATCCTCAAATGGCGTAGGAAATGCAACGCTAATTGAGTGCGTTCTGGTTTATTTTCTATGCATACGAACTTTTTGTTTTGGCCAGGTATACTTTTTATCAATTGTTATTATTTAATAAAAAATAACTGAAATGAAAATTTTCTTTATTGATCTAAGTAGGAATCGACTTAATTTAACACATATATATTCTTTATAATCTCGTCGTAATGCCAGATGTGGGAAAGAATCGAAAAGGGATCCCTTACGAATGTATGTTAAGATTGTATCGTTTATTATGACAGTCTAATGTTTTAAAAAAAAAGCTAAAAAGCTTTTTTCTTTCTCTTATCTCCCCCCCCCCTCTTTTGCGTGCCTTGATTTTTGATGTTCAATTCTCCAATTACCTTACAAAAATTATCTAGAATCATCTTATGACTCAGAAAAATTACTTTTGTAATGATATTGATTTCATGTTCATATTTACTCCATAATAAAATTTTCACTTCCCTGTTTGATTTTGCAATATGATATTCAATTTGCAGTGAACTTATTCAAATGAATATGTGTTTTTCAATCTTATCAAATAAGAAAGTGAGATGTTTTTTTTAATGCAATCCATATTGACTTTAACAGCTAAAAAGTCAATCTGTAAAGAAACGGGTCGCCAAAGATGGTTAGTTATTAAGATGTGATTTTTCGCCACTGCACTCTTCATGCGTAGAAGAAAGTGGTACCGCCATTTTAAGTGCAATCCTACCATCATCGTCTCAGGATTGCGAAGACATGAAAATCTCTATTCCCATTATTATGCAAATATGTCTTGCCTAAAAGTAATGACCTGCGTTCTGCGAAGAAAATAATGGCAGAATTTTGAAATTATAGAAATAGGCGAAAGAAAACTATAAAGTATTTTTGACCTTTGAGAACTTATGAACTAATAGGTGTGTCTGTCCCATCGTACGTATACCCACCTGCTTGAAAGATCTAGAGGTGAAGAGGTTAAATTTTCTCCATCTGAAACCAGATACGTTAGGTAGAGTTAAAATAAGTTAGAGGTAGTGGACCTTTATCCGTAAAGCGAGCATAACGCAGTCTTTTCATTTTCTCCAATTATTACTGGGCAAAACACGTGCAAAATAAAAACACGTTTTGTCAAAATGTCACTTTTCTTCATCTTGGGGCATTTTTATCTTCTTTTTTTTTCTCGGCCTGTCTTGTTTGGATTATTTTCTTTTCACAATGGCAGACTGCAAGGCTCAAGCTGTTACAAGAAGAGGGAAGGAGATGACAAGGTGACCTTCGAGAAACGGTGTAATTTCGCACATGTTTGTCAACTTTAAAAAAAGGAGCATTGAAAGGAAAATTAGCATATATATATATATATATATATATATATATATATATATAAATAGCTGATGAACTAAACATCTTGGATCTATTGAGTGGTGTTTCGAATTGAGGGATGTCAGTTCATGAATGCTCTTTTAAGTCTCCCGACGTCGTGTGTAGATCCAACGATGATTTAGCTAGATTTTAATTTTTCTTGATGTGTCGGAACTTTCAGGTGCCGAGGGCAAATCGTTCTGCGGAGTGTTGTTGTGTATGTTACTTGCTATGTCAATAAGAAGTGATCTGGCTTTGATTTGTTGTTGTTTTCGTTAGCCTACTTTGTGAAGACTGACTGTTGCGACTCCAGGAAAAGAGGCTGATAATCAAGAAAGAGAATAATAAATGAAATTTCTCTCCTTTCAAAACTTTCGGAATAACCACTTGTTTCTGATGTTTTGATATGTTTAAGTTGTGTACATATTTTTTTCTATTAATTTATACTAGTAGGAAAGTAAAGATAACAAGTAATATAAATAATTTATCAAAAAAATTATTGACTTTCACAAGAATTGATTTCGCTATCTTCGCTTGGAAAATACTGAAATCCTCGCATTTTACCGATTAGGGTGTGTCGATTTCAATTTGCATTAAAACTACTAAAACTCTATTTTAAAGTATTAAAAATTAATTGAATTCAATGAATGAAATAGTATTTGAAAAAAATTATTTGTAAGTGAGTGGCTGAATAAAAAGTATTTTATTAACGATTGAAAATTTGAACAAGACATATAAATATATATGGGGAGATTGTGAATTAATTGTAGGAATTGAAGAAAAAAAAACTTTTTTTTTACAATAAAAAGTGTTAGGTGCAAATTTTTTTTCTAAATAATTGTAATGAAAAAATGCTTTTTTTTTTGTCCAACGTTATCATTTCACTGTTTTTCTTTTTACGTGTAATAGATTGCACGATCGGTTCATTAATTCAAGCAGATAATCTTGAATTTAATTTTTAATGAAACGCAACTTGAATTTTTTATGAACTGAGACTTTGTTGTAGTTGTATATCTCAACAATTTTTAATATTAAAATGCAAAACGCTGGGAGCGTAGATACTTTATTTAGTGTTTACTATTACTGGTCGATAAATATATTACTTAAGCACTCTTCGAGCTACCGAAGCGGACTCACATTGAAATTATCGAAGACACTTGGCCTTATTACGAATTCATTTTGATCATTTTGAATAAATAAAATATGTTGATATATTTCTGAACGTACTGTTTGCGCAACGAATTGTTATTATTAATGAATAATTGAAAGTCCACATTCTGTACTATGTGAAGTTTCATATTTAATAAATTGTCAAAGATAAAAAAAATACTTGTATGATGAAGAGTTATTTTAAAAATCATACTGAGAATACTTTATTATGTGTAGAAGTGTCAAGAAAAGGCATAAAAGATTCTTTTCTATTCTTGAATGGAAAACGAAAAGTAATAAATAATTCTGGTGCACGTATCTTTCTTGTGATTTCGATATTCAAGGCATGTGCGGCACCGTTGAGTCACCGCTAATTATTTGCCGCTCGGCTATTGACGTATTGCATGCGGGTCACGAGATATCTCGTTTTCGTATTTTTTCGGCTAAATCGATGCAAAATCTACCTGAGGCAAATATTTAACACATTTTAAGGAGCGCAAAGAAATTCGTAAGACATACGCCTTTTTGGGAAAGCGCAACATTCTAAAATCATCTTAATTGTTATTTATGATGTAAGTAGAGACGCAACACGAGAAAACTCGTGAGCGTCATTAAACAAATGTCATTAAAACAAGATACTGCTGCGAATCATGCCGAACATCATTGCCCAAGGGAAAATGCTTTACTAAATATCACTCTTTAAAGTATTATTCAAGTTTGTGAAATAAATAATATTAAAATGTTAAAAAAATCTTATATAATAATTAGATGTATTAATATATAGTACTATTTAAAAATACCTTATGTAAATATAATACATAATATTTATATAATATATGCACGAATTTTTAAAAAAATGTGCATGTATGCCTCCTATTGACCTGGTTAGGTCTGGCTCGTGAGACGTAGGTTTTAGGTTCGAGACCCGATTCCACCGAAGACCCGTCGTGTAAGAGGGTCTGGTGCATGTTTTAATCCAGCGTCCTCCGCTGGTGTGGTGCAGAAATTTGGAGAGGAAATGCCACCTCAGGTGCCTCCCTTGTCATCTGACCATGGTTCAAAATTACGAGATCTTTCCGAAAATAGCCCTAATGTTGCTTTACAATGGGACGTTAATATAATTTAACTTAGCTAAAGCCTGCCAAGCATGCTTCTAAGTCATTTAAAAATGTGCGGGCCCTTGGAGCGCGCCAAACGCAAAGTGTTAATACTGCACTTTTGCAAATATTCCCAGCAGTGAAATGGCAACACCTTTGAAATGGCATTTTCAAAAGTTTTAGGCAGTTGCGTTACATTTCTGTTCACTTTTCAGCCTGTTTTTTCATTGTTTCGAGAGTGCGCGAGGAAGCTCGTGTTCGTTCGAAGGTAAACGGGAAACCACTCGAGATTCTCAAAGAACCCGACCTTGAGAACTGGTCGAAAGATAACGATCTCAAAATTTGTAAACAATGACTGATGGAATCGTTTTTTTTTTTTTTCTTTTTTAAATATTTTAATTTTACATGTTTTAAGTTAATTATCTTGCATGAGTATTCTTTGAACACTTTTTCGTGCTGAAGTTAGAGGGTCATTTTTCGCTTTATCGCTGACTTGGTAACCTTTGTTGAGACGAAAGGATAGTGTTAATCTTTTTGATCGGAATTTTAAATCTTATTCTTCAGTAAAGCATTAAAATAAATATGAGCTTTGTTTTCGGGTATTGAATAACTATTTTAAGTTCTTTTTTTGCTTGCTAAATTTTCCGTAAGTCGCAAACGATCCGGAAAATATTTACTTTTCAAAATTCTGCTAGATTATTGTGTGCGAAATACGTGTATTATGTAAAAAAAATGATATTTAGCGAATAGTTTATTGGTGAAAAGCTGCCATTTTCAAATTGAATTTTTCTTGCCGTTTTTATTATTTATCGCGTGTTGAATTTGCATCATCTTTATGTATCGCAAGATCTGCTTTTCATAAATTTGGTTAATGTTTACTTTTGATTTTTCTGGGTAAACATCAAAATTATTAAATGC
Organism: Argiope argentata; assembly: GCA_026289955.1. Lineage (NCBI taxonomy): Eukaryota > Metazoa > Arthropoda > Arachnida > Araneae > Araneidae > Argiope > Argiope argentata. The sequence goes on along the minus strand of JAOUZG010038029.1, from coordinate 4,117,540 downwards.
TTTTTTTTATCATGTGGAGAACATGATGTTGTTTTGGTGAGGAGGTTTTGATGTCACCGAAATTTACGGGCAAAAATTATTTTTACCTGCTTTTACTAGTATTTCTTAGGTATTACATATGCTTCTTTGACAGCAGATGCGTTTTTAATAGGCTGCCGGATAACTTGAACATCATGGCCGTTATTTCATCTCAAAATTGGTCGATCTCCAAAACTTTGTTTGCCAGCTAAAAAAATTGGAAATGAAAGTTAAAATATCATAGAGGGATAGAGAAAACTCTTTCAAACCGGTATAAATTGATTAATGACTTAATTAAGATAAATAATATCTTAAAAATAATAGCTTTCTCACTTGATAACTTGAAATTTACAATCCAAGTTTTCATTATAAATGTATATATATTCTTTGTTCTTTTTTAAGTTTTCTTGTAAAACTGGTGGCTGTTTCATAAAAGGGAAACTAAGATGTTTGTGGTTGAGGTTTCTCTATTACTCAATAGCCATTTGATTTGTGTAATTTCGCCTAGTCCTATATCTTAGTGATCTTGAATGCTGTATTTGTGATAATAATTATCCTTATCCGTGTTAAATGTGGCATAGTTTTCGTATTTTCTACATATCGATGCTTAAATATAGATGGTAGTTTCGTAATTATTGTTTCGTTCTTTATTAAAAGTTGCCTATAATTTTTCTTTCTCTTTTGTGTGTGTCAATGTCATCTTACCAAATTTTATGATAGACAACATCCTCACGATTTTATTGGCATTTCTATAGGTTTCTAGTAAGAAACTCGAATTGGGCATTTTGGATTGTGACATGTGCGTAGCACCTCAATTTTGTGTAGCTTGCCTTAATATTAATTACTCTGTACAACCCCTTGAAAAAATCTGCTCAAATGTATAACCATCAGGGGATGCTTTAGATTTTTCGAAAAATGTGTTGAAACTTCTGTAAGAAATGAAGAAGGTATTCTTGTATTTGTTAATGATTTGTCTGCCTTTCATACCATTTATAAAGCTCACAAAGAAAGAAAATTTCTGCAACTTTTGAAATTCCCACTATTAGTTCACACTTTTCCCTATATACATTTATATCTCTTGTTCAAATTATTAAACGTTAGTAAAATACTTTTGGCTCATCCGCTCAAGATCAAATACATTTTTTTAAAACTTGTAATGAATGACACTCGATGTTAATACATTTTTTTCCAATATTAATTATTGACTTTTCTATTTATTTATTTTTACGTTACGTGTTATTTCTTTAACTGGTGGAAGAATGAAATCGAACTGCCCTAACTTGAAAATTGCCGGAGGTGGGGTAGAGAAACAAGGCCATTATGCAAATTATCATAATCCGAATATAATTTTTTTTTTAAAAAAAAAAAGAGTTGAGTCTTGTGCATTGAATTTTATTTTCCTCCTGTTCAGTCATCGTAAACCGTGGAGGCAGTTTCAATTTGGAGATTTAACGGTTATGATGTTTCTGAAAATTCAGTTAGAATCTGCCATTCATTTTAAATACGCTAAGTGGAACAAAAGGCTTTGAAGATTTGCTTAACAACGTATTTTAAACGATCACCAATTAATACTTAATGCTTTCGCGTGTTGGAAATCAGTCATAAAAAGGCTTTCTTTGGGAAAATTGCTACGTTTGCGTCTAAACAAAAAATTATTTTCCAGTTCTCATAGTTAACGATGCTTCGCCATAATATTTGCTTCGCGTGAAGGGGAACCGCATCCGCAAACAGCATCACGTTTAGGAATCACAACACTCTATGAACAAGTTGCCGTGATTTATTACTTATTACTACAATTCGGGTCTTACTCTCTCTATTCCATTTCTGAGAAAACGAGACTTCCAATAGGCATTTCGCATCCAATCCAATTAGAAATAGCTCCTTCCTTGTCGAGTTCCTGTTTATTTTCAGTGCTTATTGAGAGTAGGCCGCGCTTTTAAAAAGTCGAGAAGGGTAGAATGGGGGAGGGGGAGTCGTCTGCTGCTTCGGCGCGGGGGGGAGAGGCGAGGGCGGCATGAACACTCACTGTGACTGTGTAATGCGGAAATGGAGCGCGGCGAATAAAAGGTAGCTGATTCAGGTGGTGGTTGTGTGTGGGATTAAGATTCCAGTGTGTTCTAGGTGGAAAAGTTGCTCCCTTCTTTACTAAAGCAATTACTTTTTGGATGTGGACACCTTTTACGCGACTTTTAGTCGAACGAACTTTTCAGGCAGACAGACAGACCGACAAGACCCGTTCCACGGAGCGACCTAGAAATCGGAGAAAGTTGTCGGCCGATATCTTTTTATTTATTAGGTTTGTTTGACCCGAATAGTTCCGTTGAATTGAAGTTGGGGTCGATTAACAGGTCTCTCTCTACGTATCCTGTTGGCATTCCAGTGGTACTGCTTCGGTTGAGCGATTCTGTGGTCGCTAGGTGAAAATTTTAGAAAGGAAAAGAGAGACTGCTACGTTTTTCATAATTGAGGTGATTTTTAAATGTTTTGCACTGCATCTAGTTGTATCCAAAGGAAACAGTACAATGAGACTCCAGCTTGACTCAAGCGAATATCTATTGTAATTGGTCATTTTGAATGCTAAAACGCATTTAATTTCAATTAAATGGATTTTATTGGTATTTCAATTTAATGGTATTTGATTCTATCGATATATTATATCTTGTGCTTGTAGCCATTTAAAGGAATTTATTTTTTTTAAAAAAATTCAATTGTTCTTTTAATTATAAAACTGTATTACCTAAATCTCTACAGCTGGGGTATCCCAGTTGGTAGGGTGCTGGACTTGTATTCTTTAGGGTGCTAGTTCGAACCCCCGCGGCCGAAGATTCCCCGTGTGTGTTGAGGATGTTACATCTGTCGTGGTCACAAAGTCCTCCATGTCGAGAGTAATACCATTGTGGGTACTGGGTCAGAGGTGGTCGTTCTCTATTCCAAATCTAATTTACGATCTGTGGATGGACAAATGAATGAAATGCATGAATGAAGTCCGCCCCGTAAAAAGGAGTCTGTGACGTATATGAGCTGGAAGTGCTCAGGGGCTCATACCCACAGAAGCTCCTGCGCCCCTCATTCCGTTGTAATGCGGAACACGAGAATAACTCAAAACTGTATTACCCCTATTTCCTTATTTTATCAGTTTTAACGCTTTATTTTCTCCGTTCGTTTGCATTACGATTTAACAGTCTTCATTATAAAATTAAGAAGAAAAAAAAAGATTTTAAAAAAACTAATAATATATTTAATAATTTTCCGTGTCTTGCATTCAAACACAAAAAGTGTTATTCGAAAAAAATTACAAAGACATTTTAATTTGAGATATAATTTTCCTTTGAATCACGGGATGCGATGATAGTTCCAAAAATACAAAATTTATTGCTCATCTCTCCCATCTAGATTTTTTTGTTTTTGTTTTGTAAATATGTACTGAAAAAAACATTAATGGAAATAGCAGGGTTTTTTTTAAAAGCATTCTTAACACTTATTCCGTTTTCTATCTGTTGAGTTTTAAGCGAGAAAATTGCATGAAACCCGCGCTGGGATTTTCCTCATCGGTAACTGCGCCCCATTGCGCAATCTTACGCAATGCCTTCGCGCTTCCCATTGTTCTCGTCCATGTTAGGAACCTCCGTTTGCACGGCTTCTGCGACGCTTTTTTTATTACCGTTATTAATCAGCAATCGTTTTTGAAACTTCCAAATAAATCTCCATTTCCCCCCTCTGATTGCGTTTTTATCATTAGAGGCTCGTGTCGTAATCGCTCAGGCTAGCGACGAAGTATTGACGGCAGTAAATAAACATTTTGGAGGTTATTTTTGGATGTCAAAATATCTAATTTTCTCTTCAAGATTGAGTCGTGGAACGTTCGTGTGCTTACTTTGATATTTTTTTAAAGAATTTATTTCAAATACGAATATGGTTTTTAAAAATGCATTGACTTATCTGTGCCTTTATATACAACATGTCAATGCAAAAACAATATGGATCATGTGATTTTTGTTTCTAGTAGTTTTAATTAAAGAAAATAAACTGCTTTACTTTATAATAAAAAAAATCAGTTTATATATATATATATATATATATATATATATATATATATATAT